>WSTQ01000012.1:0-101701 GCA_019627725.1 Serendipita sp. 401 | reverse complement strand
AGGCTAATAAGTCTTAAAAAAAGCATAATTGGATTATACTCATCAGATTGTGCTTTTGCACAAAAATCCTTAGAGACCGCTTTAAAAAATTCGCTTTGAAAATTCTTCGAATTAAAAACCTTTCGTTTTCGGCGAGATGGATTATTTACTATTTTAAATGCTACTCATGTTAGCATTGTTTTTTTATTTACCCTTATTCATAATTAAAAACTTTTATTTTACAAAATATTAATAAAAATTACTTTTATTAAAAATAAACCTTAATTAAAATTAAACTTCTTTTAAATTTTTAAAATATACAAAAATAAATATTTTTAAAAAAAATTAATTTAGTCTTTTAATAATTTTAATTTAATTTAAAATAATTAACCTTTCCTTTATTATTTTTAATTAAATTTATAAAATTAAACCCACACCTATACTTTTCCTCTTGTGTTAGCGGCCTTTTATTATAATTAATATTATTAAAATTTTGTTTTTAATTTTTTAATTATTAGTCTGCAGTTAAAGTTTAATAATTATTATTTGTTTTTAATTTTTAGATTAAAATTTGTTTTGCTGCACCAGGGTAGGCGATTAGTACTCATATGATCTAGCGTAGCAAGAAGCTAAAGCTTCTTGCTAGCAAGAAGCATAGAAAGGAGCAAGCGACAAGTAAGCAAAAATTTAATTATTAAGCATTAAACAATACTCAACCCAATATGGTTTAGCTGTGCAATTAAAACACCCTATCGGAATCGAACCAATATTTATTATGCCGAATATAATTACTTTACCATTAAGCTAAGAGTGCAATTCAATTGGCTGCGCAGCTTTAAAAATAAAATTTAATAATGTATAATTTCATTTTATAACTACCTGCTAACGAAGCAAGCAAGGCTTATATTTTGTTTAGTAAGGCTTCCCTCCTTTAATAAACAGAGCAAGCTAGGCACAAGCAAGCGATGGGCGTTAAAATTTTAAATGCTTATTGCTTATTAAAAAAAAAGCTAAGAAAAAAAATTAATATGAATAAAGAGAGTTGAACTCTTACGGCTTTTAACCATGAGATCCTAAGTCCCACCTGTCTACCAATTCCAGCATATTCATTAAAAACAAATAATAATTTTGTTTTTTAAACTAATTGCTGCTACCGTAGGAAGCAAAGCAGCAATTTTATTAATATTATTTTTTTATAATAAATTATTTGTTCTTTTTTTATAAGTAAGCTTAAAAGGGCGCAACTTTTTTTTAAAGCTACCCGCCTTGCTTGCTTCGCTAGCAGCGGCATAAAAAGGGTGAATAAGTTATATTTCTTCAATATTATTAGTATACAACGTTTTTATTATAAAACTTAATATAAAAAAAAAAGTAAAAATAAAGAGAAAGTAAAAAATAAAGTGTTTATTGGCTTTATTATAAAACCAAAACCCTGAAAAACTAATTTATATTTTATAATATTAATAAATAATATTAATAAATATTAAAGCACTACAAACTGCAAACTGTAATATATAAACTATAAATTAATAAGAAAAAAATAAAAATTAATTAATTAATAAGACAAAAATATTGCTTTAATAAAAATATATAAAAAAAAATTAAAGAATAAACTGCTGCCTACGGTTGCTACATCACAAGCTTATTTTGTTCTGCTAGCAAAGCAAGCAAGGCGAAATGCTTTTTTTTTAATAAAGCAATAATTCAACTCAGCATCAATAAGGCATCAAAAGGAATTGAACCTTTGAAAAAAGCATTAACAGTGCTCCGCATTAACCTCTCTGCCATAATGCCAATAAACTAATTTAATAAAATTTAAAAAAATGTTGTTTTAACAAAAATGTTGCTTTAATAAAAATATATAAATAAAAAAAGTCCGATTTTTTAAATCGGCCTTTTAATATTTTAAAAGTTCAATTTAAAAAACGAAATTCATTGAAAAAAAAGAGCTTGCCCTAGCTTCGCAAATAACCGAAGGTAGTTAATCACAAAAAAAATAAAATATTAAAATACTTAGTAAATTTAAAACATTATAATTTTATACTTAAAAAAGTATAATTATATTTAGTATAAAAAGAAAGTAAACATAAAAAAGTTAATTTATTCTTATTATTGCGCTCTCCGTTTTTTAAATAAATTGGTTAGTGATGGCTTCGGCTTACTTAATTTAAAAACTCCCTGTTAGGAATTGCCTTAAAAGAGGGTTGGGGCTTTAATTATATTTTATTAGAATTAGAATTATAATTAATAAAAAGGGATTATAATAAATCTTAAAAATAAGAATTATAATAAATCTAAAAATAAAATAATTAAACCAACTAATAAAATATTTAAAAAAAAGCATAATTAGATTATTAAAACTTTAAAATTTTAAACCTAACTTGTGTTTTTTTAAATTTTAGATTTTAAGCTTCTTTTAAAGATACCGTTCGATAACTGTTCATTTCTTTAATTAATTTCTCTATTTTTTCTAAACCCTCTTAAGTATTATGTTTATTTTGATTTATTATATCAAGAATTTTACAAAAATCTTCAAAATATAAAGCTTTAGCCCTTAACAAATAAGAACCCGATTCTTTAAATTTTTTAATAAAGCATTAGCATCTTTAATCTTACTAATATTTAAATCATGTGCTTTTACCCCCTTTGTAAACATATAAATTCCCCATTCCTACATAAGATTTAATTTTTTGCATTACTAATAAATTATCTAAATGTTGAGTTATTTTTATAATTATTTTTCAACTTTTACCTAATTTACTCTTTAGGGAATTAAAAATTTGTGCTTTAATTTAAATGAACCATCAGTATTCATAAAACCAAATACTCAATGCATATTAAGATTATTAAAATTAGGGTCATATTCAGGCCGAGGTATAATATAATTATTAAAATTAGGGAATTATTTTTTAAGTTTATCAGACAGACCTTTAGGACTATATACCTTTAAAGCTACAATTTTATTTAGTCCCTCGTCTATTAAATGAGCCTTTTCTTTTAGTAATTCTAAAACTTTACATCAAATTTTAAAATGAACAAGTTTAGTTGTGAGTAAAGGATAAACCTCAAAATGCTGTTTAATAATTAAACAATCGACTAATGAATTTAAACCATAGTATACTACAGGTTTACCTGATGAATTACTAATTTTTAATCGCCCCACACCAAATAAGTCTTTAATTTTGTTTTATTGTAATTGATTAGCTTCATTATAAGCAGCAACTAATGTAAAACTAGTATGAATGCCTCATTTTTTTTTTGTTTTAAGATTATTTTTATTTGATTTTATTATAATAAAACTAAAGAACGACTCACCTCGCTTGCCCTTGCGGAAGCAAAACAAGAAAAACCTATTATATATCAAGGTTCAACATTAATATAGTTTTGTATACTTAATTGTTTGTTAATAATAAATTTTTATATGATATTATTTTTATTATTAGTTGAATAAAGTCTAATTATATTATTTTTAAAATTATTTTTAAAATTATTATAATTTGATTTGATAATGTTATTGTTTTTAATTTTAAATAAAATAAGAGAATTTATATTTTTGTTATAACTACTTTTTTAACTTAAAAAGTAGTATATTTTTCTTTAAAATTTTGTGTTTTTTAATATGATTTTATAATTATTTGAACAAACTGTGCTATTAAAAGGTATAATATTAAGAGTGTTTATTTTTAAATTATTATTATTAATTGAAAGAGTACTTTTAATGTTAATTTTTAAAATTGAAAAATTTTTAAAATAATTTTACAAGAATATTCTAACATTTGTTCGACTATTTTTAGCCTAAGTTTTTGTTAAATAATAAAAATTTTCATAATTTAAAGAACAATTGTAAAATAAAAAAGCCCCACCCCTCTTCCCGGGTGGGAGCGAGCGCTAGTCGTAGAGTAATTAAAATCGTTTTTAAAAACGAAGTAAAAATAATTGCAATATTACTTAATCTTAATAAATAATATTTTTATCCCAAAATAATTAATATAATTAATAAAATAAAAATCATTGGTAAACAATATTATAAAAATAAATAAAGTTTATTAACAAATTTAATATAAACAAAATTTTAAAATTTTGTTTATATTAAAAATTAAATTAACTTTGCATAATGTTGCAATTTAAAAAGTATTTTATCAATAAGGATTCGGAATACTACGATTTGAACATAGATCTCCTTGACCCAAACAAGGTAACTCAACCAAATAAGTCTTTATTCCGCTAAAATTATTTAATATGCTTAATATAGTTTATAACTATATTTTTATTTAATATAAAAACTAATAGTAAAAATTGATCAGTCTAAAAATTAAAATTTTAAAATTTTCTAGCAAAAAAATAGCCCGTTTCGTAAAGGCAATCTCCTTAACCCAAACAAGGCGACCGACCCAAATTAGTCTTTATTCCGCTTCTGCTTAAATTAAAATTTTTAATTATAACAATATTAAAAAATTTTTAATTAACTAATAATAATTATTATACTATTATTATTAGATTTTTTGCTAGCAAGCTACTAAATTTTATTTATATTAATTAGTATAGTATTATGCTTCTTCTTACTACCATTACTGCTACGCTCCTACACATTGCTAGCGTAGCAAGCAGGCAAAGTTTTTGTGGCTAAATAGCTTCGATTACTTGCGAAGCTAGGCAAGCCCCTTTTTTGTTTTTTTAAGGGTCGCAGAATCGAACTGCGGTGTTCCTCGTGTAAAAAGGATATTTTACCATTAAATCAACCCTCACAAAAATCATGCTTTAGAATTAATTTGCTCTTTAATTAATAAAGTAATCTTATTTTAATGTAAACCATACTAATATTAAGAAAAACCCATTTTTAAATTGACTTTTTTAAATTATATAATACGTAACAATTATTGTTGAAGCAACCCTACTGTTTTTAATAATTAAAGCAAGTTTACTAGCTTGCTAGCGTAGCAAGCTAGCAAGCTAGCAAGCTTATTAGCGAGAGCCAAAAAATACTCAAAACCCATTATAAGACTAAAATCAAACTATATATTTTAATTATAATTATAATTATAATTATATTTAAAAACAATTTAAAAATATAATTATAAAAATAAATAATTTAGAAATTATATTTATAAAAATTTAGAAGTAGAACTTCTTATTAAAAACAATTTAAAGCCCATTTTTTTTTGTTTTAAGGAAAGCAATTTTTTTTGCGCTTTCGCAAGTAGCACAAAAATATTAATAATAAGATTAAATAAATAAATATTATAAATTGCAAGCTGAAAACTGCAAAGTACAAAGTACAAAGTAAAATCTATAAACTGCTAATCAATTAAAAACCAAACCAAGTATTAGCAAGAACTTGGTTTGGTTTTTAAAATTACGGCATGCTTTTTTTATTTTCCTCATGCTTCTCTGGCTCCTTTACTCCTCGCTGGATTTGCCTCCTTAAGGAGACAGTGCTTTGCTTCCTACGGTTTGCTTTGCTACCCTTCTTTGCTCTCGTAGGGAACATGGGCACAAGCGTCAAGAAAAAATAATAATTTAAACGTGGTTGTGATATAGTAACTCTAAAATTAAATCTTTAGTATTGCTAAGCTATAAAAATAAAACAAATTAATATTTCTCTGTACTTTAATAGTAAAAAGGAATTTAAATTTAGTATTGTTTTTTTATTTTGATTTTTTTTAAACTTGCAACCTATTTAAGAAATGTTCTATTACTAGACTATAATAATAATTTATTGCTATATAGCAAATTTAAATACTTTTACTAAATATTTAAATTAAAATAGTTTAATTTACCTTTTTATTTAAAAAGATAAATTAAGAAATTAAATTTGAAATTTTAAATTAAAAAATAAAAACAAAATTTTATAACGCCATTTATAATTATAATGAATAAACGACTTCAAAAACATAAATTTTGGATGAAATAGCTTAATTTCTATCACAATTATTTTGTTTTGATATAAACTTTACCTTAAGGTAAAATAAACTTCTTAAAACTATTTAAAAATTATTATGGAACTTAATTTTACCTTTTCGTTTAAGGTATATTTTTAAAAATATAAAGTTGGGAAATCCAACAACAATTTTATTTAATAATTAATAATTTAAATTTTCATTGCATCTACAATCATTAAAATATTAAAGTATTAAATTTATTTTGTTTTAATATTAAAGTTCCAATTTTTAGTATCCAGGGGATGGTTTCGAGTTTAATATGCAATCAGCTCTTATCCAATTTATTCGTGGCTACCCTACAATGCTATTATTATTTTCAAATTTTTTACAAAATAAAATATATTACAACAATAGGTACACTATATGAATACACCCTATTGATCCTTTCGTACTAGAAGGACGCCCCCTTTTTACTTATTTATCCTTCAGAAGATAGGATCTATACTGTCTTACGACGTATTAAACCCAGCTCACGTAACTTTTTAATCGGCGAACAGCCGAACCATTCCAAGATTTTTCCCCTGGTGGAGAAGTTGCAGCATTTATTTATACTAAATTAGTATTTAAATTTTGTTTAATGTATTACTAATAAAATAATAATAATAATAATAATAATAATAATAATTAAAAAATTACTTAATTACATTTAAAGTGTACAATAAATGCAAGACTATACCTTTTTTTATTACCCTTCTATAGATAAAAAAAATTGATCGTTTAGTCGTTGTGGCTAAGCTTAATTAATATTTAGCCTACTTATTAACTTTTTAAGTAATAAAATAATTTAAAACAAAAAATGTTGTTTAAGTATATAGAACAATTCGAAGTTTTTTAAAAATTTAGTTTGTATTATAAATAAAAATATTATTATAAATTTAAACATTTTGTATTATTGTAACTTTATATTTTTTTAATAATAATTTATTATGTTTAGCAGCATATCTAACATTTTTTTTATTTGTATTAAGAGCTTCTGCCGTTGCAGCAATCGATTTACATTTTATTATTATATTTGTTTCAATATTTTCTATTCCTAAAGGAAGTCTTTTTTTAGCATTAAGTGCTGTTAAAAATTGTCGTATTTTTTCTAAAGTTTCTTTAGTATGTTTATAACCTTTAAGCGACCCTGCTTTTTTAAGAATATTGTATGCCGGTTTAAATAAATCTAAAAAATGTTGTTATCTTTTTATACAAGAATCAGGTTTACAATATTCTAATACTTCTAATTTTCATTTAGAGTAATCATATTTTAATAAAGCTCTATGAATAATAGAGTTTGATCGTTTGGGATAAGAAATATGTGCTACATTTAAATAGCCTTTAAATCTACGCCCTAATTTTATACTACTTCCAACATAAATATTTTGAGTAATCTTATTAGTAATGAAATATTTTCCACTTTTCTTTTGATTATCTTTAATAATTTGTTTTTTATATTCTTCTAAGTGTGTATAAGTTTTCTCTACTTTAATTATTAAACTTATTATTTCATTTTTTTTCATTGTTTTATTATTAATTATTTTTGCTGCCTGCTTCGCATTCGCAGAAAGCAGCAGATTTTATTTAATATGAGAATTAAGAATTTATGAATTATAAATTATATTAAATTTATTAAAATGCTTGCCACTTTGCGGCTGATTTTTACAAACTATTTTTTTTTAATACTCCGCCCATTTGAGCCGACATCGAGGTGCCAGTTCTGCTTCACAATATGATCTCTCAAAGCAGGTAAGCCTGTTCAAATTTGTTAAGCCATTTATTACTAAATGGTTCAGACTATTTCTTCATCGTAAAATTAAAGTAATTTTATAATAAAATAATTAAAGTAATTTTATAATAAAAATAAAAATATAATTTATTTTAATTATAATGTAAGCTTATTATTAGTAATGATTTTATTACAAATTTTTACGAGCTGGGTTTTATTTAGTCGTTGAACGTTCTTAATTATTTAAAGACCGTTGCAAGTTAAGTTGAGAATAAAATGAATTTAAACTCTTTCTTGCAATTTTCCCAGTTTTATATATTTATTAAAAATACATAATTGTTATTTAAAGGAACTAACAAAAGCTTAATCCCTAGCGTAACTTTTAGCAAATTATCGATAGATCACCCATATGAATCTACCTGGTCACTATGAGCTACTTGCGTACCTGCTTGACTCTTCAGTCTTGCAGTCAGTTTATATTATGCCATTACACATTTACTTGTTAAAATAACCTATTGTTCTCCATACAATATAAATTATAAACTTCTAATTTCTGTTCACTATGATACTTTTTCATAGGATTCCGCCCCAGAAAAACTACCAACTAGTTAGTGTTCTCTATTTTTAAATAAAGTTAGCTTTTTTAAATTGTTCGCTAAGGTTTTTCATTTTAGTTAATCAACATTACCTTTTAAACTACAAGCTTTTATTTTAAAAAGCAATAACTAGCTATAGTAAAGCTGCTAGGGTCTTCCCGTCTACCTGAAGGTAACCCGCATCTTCACGGGTAATTCAATTTCGCTGAGGAACTTGTAGAGACAGTGGAACTATCATTATCAATAAATTAATTTAATAAATTTTCATTATTTCAATTAATTTTTGGACTATTTCTTATTAATTAATTTTTAATTTGTTTTAATAGTCTCTGAGCATTTTTTTTTAATTATTTTAAAAGTTTAAGTTTAAGTTTAAGTTTAAGTTTAAGTTTAAGTTTAAGTTTAAGTTTTTTAATTAAATTAAAATGCTGAAGATTAATTAATGTCAAAACATTAACGCCCCTTCATATAAAACAATTTTAGAATAACATAATATTATATTTTTTTAATATTAAACTTTACGTTAATGTTCAGCAAAATAATAATAAAATAGTTTTAGTTTATTATTCGTGCAGGACCACATTTAATGGCCAAGGAATTTCGCTCAAAAAAACTATATTTTTACTTTAATTTTAAGTATAAAAATATAAATTGTTGGACTTTGTCTTAAATAAAAAGTAAATAAAAAAAGAGTGGGGATTTTTTAATATGAATTTCATTATTGATTAAATTGAAGTTTATATAATACTGTATTATTACAAAATTATATAATAAAAATTGTGTTTTGACCACACTCTTATTTTAAGAATTATAGCTTAATAAATTAAATTCTTCTACTATTCATGTTTGATTGAATAGCTCTTATAATTTGTAGACCCTCAACTGTAAGGTGTTTTTTAGCTTTCATTAAATTAAATACTTTAATAAAATCAGCAACATCCAATTTTTTTTGAGTTTTTAATGGATTATTAGCTAAAAATGGTAATAAATGATTCTCAATATCATTAATACTTCGAATTCTAAATTGAACTGTTAATGCTCCACCTGAAGTTATATAACCACAATTAAAGAATTTAATAAACTCAGCCATTAATTCAGCATCTCTAATATGCTGAGTGATAGAAAATTGTAATTGAACTTCAAAGCCTGTTCTCATTGTTTTATTTTGAATAATTGAAACATGAAAACATGATTCACCGTCCATAAAACCTGCTACTCATTGAGGAGTTAAAATTGAATTATTATTCAAATTAAAAAGCACTACAAATTTAATGTCAAAAAAAAAATAAACTCAATTTACATACTTATTATTGAAATTCATAAAGTCTCTGAAGGTTAGTATTATAACCTTACAAATTTTTAATTTTGTTAATAAAATTTTAACAAAGTTAATTAATTTTTTGTATTTAGAATATTTATTATTTTATTTAAAATAAATCACATTACTTTATATAAAGCTAGTAATAATTTAATTAAAATTTAACTAAGGCAGCGTAAACCTACCTGAGGACCCTCATAGTTAAGGCCGCTGTTTAACAGACTTTCAAGATATAACGAATTAATTATATTCTCTTATGTTACTGTCACGGAGCAAATCTCATCCAGTATACAAATAAATTATTAGTGGCACTGAATTGTGTTTTTATTAAACAGTTGTAGCTCCCGATTTTGTGCCCCCAAATTTTAAAAATTATACAAAAATCATTTAATACTAAAAATTAGCAAAAATGAAATTAAACTTTAATATAATAATTTAAAATTAAGATTACTCTTTTTGTCAAACGTATGAGCAAATTTTGCCGAGTTCCTTTACAAGTCTTATCTCTTCGCCTTAGTATACTCTACCAACGAACCAGTGTCGGTTTAAGGTACGGTAGTAAAATAATCCTTTTTTCTTGTTTAATTTGAAGTTAAATTTTAATGCTACATATTTTATTTAGTAATTAAATAAAATAAGCAAAACTCTTATTTAATTTTAATATTAAAGTATAGAGTTAGCAAATAATTTATATTTTTATTCAGTTTTTAAAAACAAAATATTTAAAGTGCATATAAATTAAATTACTTCTTAAATTTAAATTAATACTTTATTTGTAAAATAATAATATTTTGAATTACAAAATAAGTCTTAAAAAAAGCATAATTGGATTATACTCATCAGATTGTGCTTTTGCACAAAAATCCTTAGAGACCGCTTTAAAAAATTCGCTTTGAAAATTCTTCGAATTAAAAACCTTTCGTTTTCGGCGAGATGGATTATTTACCATCTTTGACGCTACTCATGTCAGCATTGTCTCTTCATTTACCTTTATCCGTAATTAAAAACTACTATTCTTTAAGTAATGAATGAATTGTTACCCTACTAAACATTTATACAAAATTATTTATATTAAAATAATAATATACTAAAATAAAATATTAATGTTAGCGACACGAATTCGGTAGATTATTTTAGATCCGATGAATTTTCGGTGCACTAATTAATTTTTTGATGTTAAAGAATTTAATCCTTATTTCTTCACTTACGCGTTTTTACACGTTCATTATAAGATAAGCAACTGCCACCGTGCGTGCCTTATAATTTTATTAAATAATATTTTATTACTTAATATAATTTTAAATTTAAAGTCTTACATAGGGAATTTTATTTTTTTTTTATTTTAATAATAATTATAATTTTGTTTGTTTTGCTTGCGCAACAAAAGTACATTATAAATAAAAATAATTTAAAAACCTATAAATTAATACTTGGAAATTAAGTATTAAAGTTTAAGCTTAAAACCAAAAATAAAATATTTAATGTTTATAATAAACATGGCATCACCGCTTATTTAATTAAATATATTAATATAATATTTTAAAAAATAAGCGCTATGTAAGAATAATAAATATTATCCTATTAAATTATTCTATTAAACCAAAATTTATTTCTTGCTTCGTACTAAGCATTTAAGAAGTTGAAGTTGTATCATGTTCTTTATATTTAATGCTTAAAACATTTTTAATATACTCATTTTTTTCAATTTGTCTTCTTTTCCCATCTTTATTCATATTATAAGCAAGATCTACAATTTTAAGAAAAGTTGTTTTATTTTTTAAACCAGTATCACCTTTTAGTAAAAATGCAACCTCCTTTCAAATATTATAAAAATTGTTTTTTTCTGAATGTAATACCATAAATGAATCTAAAAAGGGAATTAAAATATTAATAATTTCACCAATATTTCTTATTTCTCATCTTAAAATAGATTTTTGTGATCGAATATTTCCTATTTTTTTTAATGTTTCGCTTTTTATTTTATTTGAAATAATAAATGAATTAATTTTATTAAGAAAAACTTGAACCAAAGGCAATGAATTTTTATCCAAAGCTAAATCTCAAACTAAACCAATTTTACCATCTTTACTAAAAAACACAGAAACTGAACCATCACCTTCTCACCAACCTGCAAAAAAACTAAGAGGGATTAAATCATAATTATGTTCATCTTGTTTTCACAATGGTGTATTTATATTTAAATTATAAGGTTTTAAATAATTAACCACATTAGTTGAATTATTAGCAATAGTTTTAAGAGTATTTAAAGATGCTTTTTCATTAATTCATTCTTTAATTCAAGCTGGAACAGCTACTTCAATATATTCAAAATTATTATTTTTATTTAAAATATTATAAATAAGATTTCTTCGTTCCTCAGTTCTTTGGCTGCTTTTATTCATAATAAAAATAAGATTCAAAATATATAAATAAATTTCGTTAATTTCATTTTCATTTAAATCATTAATTTTTTTATTTCTAAGATCATTTAAAATATTACTAATTACACAAAATAATTTAAAAGCGTGTAATTTATCAAAATAAACAGAGTATTTTAAAAAATGAGGTATTATAATGTTAATAATATCAGATAAATTGCTTACTGTAAATTCTGCAACATGCTTACTTTCATTAATATAAATATTACCACAATTGAAAAAACTTTGTATTAATTTTAATGTACTAATTGAATCTAAATCTTGAGTAATTGTAAATGTAGGTCGTAATGAAAAACTAGAAGCACCATTTTTATTTGTACGAATTGTAATATGCACAAAAAATGAACCATCAGCTTGTACTAAACCAGAAATGTAATTAGGATCAATTTTATCATTTATTGTAGAATAATATTTTTTACTATTATAAAAAATTTGATTTAAAATTGTTTTCATTGTTATATTTTATAAATTTAAGAGTTTGGTTTGGTAAACCCTATTAATTTTTTTAAATTTTTCAAATGTATTTAACATAAAAATATGTTCTTTTAATTTTATTTTTAATCTATTTCTAGATTTATTTTATTTTTTTTTCCTGTATTTATAATTTAATTTTTTTTTAATACTCTTACCGGATATTCAATAAAATTATATTTTAATTATATAATTTTTTAAATTTACAAATTTAATAGAGTATTAAAAAAAGAGACTATTTCTTAATTATTTTAATAAATTTTTATTATTAAAAATATAATAAATAAATAATAAAATAATTCAATATGTTTAGTCTTTGGGAATAATTATTTTTACATAATTGTTCTGCTGGTATTTCTAAATTTAGACTTTCCAGCATATAATAATTTTTTAATAATTTGTTTAAAATTATTATTTATTTATAATTTAAAAGGCACTTTTTCAATTTTAAAAATAAATAAATAAAATAAATAAAAATTAATAAATTTAAGTGAACCCGGCAGTCAAGCTCACTTCTAAGTTGTATATCAAAAAAGCACATCCTTATTTTCACTTAATAATCATTGGGGAACCTTATTTCGTGTTCTCGACTGTTTTCGTCTTGACTATCCACCTTAGCATGAATAGTCTGAATATCTTTTTAAAATAGTTGTAATTCCGAAATTAGTTACCAATGATAGGACTTTCAAATCCCCCATTTAAATTCAAAAATTTTGAACGCTGGTATCAACTTGGTGTACCTGCAACTATCTTTAATTTAAATTAATATAAAATAAATTTATTAAAAGACTTAATACTTAAATATTTTTCACAATTAACCAGCACTAGAAGTCAGATTTATCTTTCACCAACTTACCACACTTCTTCAGAGAACAATGCAACGTTCACCTGTTCGATCCTATAATAATCTGAGCATGGTAAGATCACTTCTTTTCGGGTCTAATATGAGAAACTAATTCGCTACCCAAAATAATTATTTTGTTCTATTTATTATTTTAAATTAAATAAAAAAAAAATAAATAGTGTATAATTTAATAAACAGGTACAATCGCTTTCGCTAGGGCTTTTAACCTTGCTTCTCTATATTAACTTGCTGACCCATTATACAAAAGGTACATTTTTAAATTTGATTTAGGTTTTTTATTTTGCCAGTTTATGTTCTACTGATTACTTTCAAAAATTCCCATTTAAAAATTGCTTATAAGATTACTAATTCATTATTTTCTTTCCTTTACAGTACTATTTTCACTACCGCTAGCAATACAATACTTAGCCTTAGAGGATGGTTCCCCTTAAAATATTTTACTATAATCTAATTAATAATACAACCTTAAAAATTAAATTATTAATTAAATAAAATAATTAAAATATTATTATTCCAACAAATTAAATATTCATTGTACTTTTTTTTTTAAATTAAAAAATTAAAATTATACAGAGCATTCCGTTGATATATAAATTTAATATTTCATAATCTTATAAATCCAGTCAACCGGAGATTCTTTTTTAGCATTGTAACATTTTTTTAAAATGATTAATAGTTAAAAAACTAAACCTCAAAATAAATAATGTTATATACAAATACTCCCTACTATGGTTTTAGACTATAATATTACCAATAATAGTTCTTCTTTTTACTTTTAAATTGTATAATTATTTTTAAAAACTTATACAAAAAAGTAAGTAAATAAGCCTTGTTCTTAAATATTTTTAACTAGCCCCTTATAATATTTTTGAAACTCATTAGTTAGTCAAACTAAATACAAGCCATTACTAGTTTAAGTGGGGTTTTTTCCTAAATTATTACAAGGCTTTCCTCATATTTATAAATTTTAATATTTTAATTTATTGCTCTTCTTATTAAAATAAGAATATTGCAAAGGCTAATCCAATTTCACTCACCGTTACTATTGGAGTCTCGGTTGATTTCTTTTCCTTTCCCTAAAACAATGATTTGGTCTGGGAAGTTTAAAATTTTGATTTACATATTTAAAATATTATTTTAAATAAAAATTAATAAGGTTTCCCTTAGGATTGAATTAATTATTTTCTAATCAAACATTAAATTAATTTAAAATTAAAAATAATGTAAGATTGAGTCGTTTTTAATTAAAAATTAAATAAAAATTAAATAAAAATTAAATAGTTTTTAAAATAAAAACCTAAACGTTTGGCAAAAAACTATGCCTCCTTTTTTTATATTGCTGCTCAAAATCCTTAATAATCTTTAAAATAGTTTTAGTGTTATATTCTATATCATTACACGTTACTTTTAAAAAACATATTTTTTTTAAAATTTGTAAATATTCTTAAATTGTTTAAAATGTGGTATTTTTTTTTAAGTTTATAATTATATTACATTTTTATGGGTGCTTTGCAGGCCTTTTTAGTTTAATTTATCTATTTAATTTAATATTGTAAATTGACCCCACAAACCCACCCTCGACTTTTAATATTTTGTATTAAAAATCTACACCAGTCAAATAATTTACAATATTAATAATCTTATATTTTAATTTTGAGTTTATATATTTATTTTATATTATACTTTACAATTTTACATATTTTTTAACTAATCTTCTAATTTTATTAAATAAAAATCAGCAGGGCAGTAAAAAAATAATTAATAATAAAAAAAAATAAAAAATGATAAAAAATGAATTATCTTTACAATTTAAATAAAACCCTACTTCTGAATTAATAGTTTAACAAATTATTTAAAAAAGATTCAATAGAAAAATAAACTCCATTTTCAGCTTTATATTCGTCTTATTTAGGTTTATTAATAATTATTACATATTTATTTCGGAATAATTTTTGATTGTTTGTTTTTTTAATTTCAGCATATTTATTTAAAGTTGTGCTATTACTATTTAAAAATAAAGCTGCTTGTCTAATTGAATCAAATTGCGATTTTTCATTTGCCTCTACATTTATAAGCTCTGCTCTAAAACCCTTTGATTTATTTAAAATAGCTTAATGTTTTCTTATTTTGTTTAACGATTCTTTAGAGTGTTTATAACCTAGAGAAGAACCTGCTTTAGATAATACATTATATTCAGGTTTTAATAAATCCATATAGTATTGCTCTCTTTCGATTCAATTTAATTTATCACAATATTCTAATATTTCTAATTTAAATCCTGAATATTCATATTTAAGCAAAGCTTTATAAATAATCATACCTTTATTTTTAAAAGATATTAAAAAAGAATAACTAAAATAATATCTTAATCTTCTCCCTAAATTAATACTTGAGCCTATATATTTTTTACCTGATTTTAAATTTGTTCAGCAATAAATTCCTGACTTATTTTTATTATTTTTAATAATTTGTTTTTTATTAGTATCAACATTTAAATAAACTAAAGCTGGAATATTTAATTTAAAATTAATATTTGATTCACCCTCTTGTGGATTAGAACCTGAAGATGTGCTTGCATAATATTTCTTATTATTTAAAAATAAATAATTATTTAAAATAAATTTGTTTTTTAAAATTAAATAGTATTTTATTAAATTAATATTATTGTTTTTTATTAAATTAGTATTATTATTCTGTGTAGCTTTTTTAATATTTTTGTTATTATTTTTTTTATTAATTGTTATTAAATTATTATTATTTGTTACTACCTTCATTATTATAGTGTATTTAAATTATTATTATTTGGAATAATAGGAAACATTTTTATAATTTTTATTTTATAATAAAGAGGATATAAATTAATACATGAGCATCCTCTAATGAACATGCACGCATTGATTATTTGTTGTTGCCGCGTAGCGACGCAGCGTAGCACAGAGGTTAAACTAATTAGTAAAGTATTTAAATACTTTAAAAATAAAATTATAAGAAATAATAAAAAGAAAAATGGTAGAGATTAATTATTCTTAATCCTTTTATTTTTTTTTATTTATTATTTTAAATTGCAGTGTTAGCAATGATAGTTTTATTTTTTTTTGAGTTTAAAACAATAAAACAAACCAAATATACTTTAATAAAATTATTTGAATAAATATTTTAATTAACAAAAACAAATCAATTTAATAATTAAAAATCTATTATTTAATTCTAACAATTTTTCATTTTTTATTATTAAAAAAATGGTTAAAGTAAGTGCTTTATATGAAATATAGTTAAAGTTTTGATTAAAATAAACCATTAATTAAATAATAGATTTAAAAAAAAGAGATTTTTAAACCTACTTTTATAAAACAAGATATTTATTTTCTGCCTTCAGTCTTGCTTTGGGCTTAGCCAGAAGCCAGTAGCACAATTTTATTTTATAAGCAAAAAAAGTGGTGTTTAAATATTTAAAAAATTTGAAAATCTACTAAGGTATAAAGTATTTTTAAAAACAGTAAAAAAAAAAAATAAATATACTTTAAAATACTTTTACCCGTGATTTTAATTAAAAATTAAATTAAATTTTAGCGTAGCGGCGAAGCAACGTAGCACTCTAACGTATTTTAATTTTATTAAAGCATGATACACATTTAAATCATTTTGTTATAAAAGAATTCAATCAAATGAAATTAGAATACAAGGAACTAAAACTAAAAAAGCCATAACCACAGGTAAAAGAGCAGTTCAACAGAAAGTAATAATAGTATCAAATCGTACTCTAGGAAACGTAGACCTAAATCAAACAAACATAAATGTTATTAAACAAACCTTAAGCCCTAGTATAATTGATTGTAAATTTAAAAATGTTTCATTTATGAAGATTTCAGGCATGTTATAGCCACCTAAGAAGAATATACTTGTTAAAGCACTAAATAAAACGATTGAACTATATTTAATATTTTTGTTTTTATTAACTTAATATTAAAATTTATTGTTTTTTAATAAGTGATTTAAATTCTGTTTTTGTTAAATTTAATAGAGAACAAGCTTTTGTATTATCAAATATTTTTGGTAATTTATTTATTAAATTAAGATGAGATACAAATAAACATCCTTTATAAACTTGTTGCAATTCTTTATAATATAAAAGCATTCTTTTAGAAATTTTTATTTCATTTTTTGCTAAAGAAGCACTTGCCAATTCAGCATTAATATATAAATTAGCCTCTAATGTTTTTTCTGAAATAATTCATATTAAACCTTCTATTTTAAAATTACTTTTTAATTCTTTTCTATCAGGGTTTTGTGCTAAATAATAATTTGATCCATTTTCTGCAGTTATTGTTGAATCTAAATTAATTCTTTGATTAATTTTTTCCGTTAAACCACCTGAAACAGATTTTTTAGAAGTTATACTTTTTTTAAATTGTGCAGGAAATAGATACTCTAAAGCTTGTGTACTATTAAAAAAAGTAGTTTCAATTGTTTTTTTATCGTCTTTAAAACAATATAAAAACACAGAATTAAGATCTTGCAACTTAATATTTTTTAAAACTAAAGGAGAAGTGTTGGTAAGTTTGTGTTGAATTATTTTATTTTTACTTTCTGATTTAAAATATGGATCTCTTAATCAAATATTTTTATTTAATTTTGAGCTAAAAATTGGTTTTGTATTATTAAGATATAAAGGGATGCTTCTTATTGTAATTCCTGTTATTTTAGCAGCCTCATTATGTGAATTACAAGAAATTAATAAATCTTCTTTATTTTTAATGCTTAATTCATTTTCTTTTAATTTAATAGAATTATTTTTATTATTATTAGGAACAAAAATAGGTAAATTAGTATAAATATCAACAGCTAATGCTCTTTTATTTAATTTAATAGGCTGACTTAAACTTTTTGAATCTCAATTAGTATGTGAAAATGTTACAATTGAAGATTTATTAATTGTAGGTTTAAAGTTAATTATTAAACTTTGTTCTAAAACTCTAATAGGAAAAATAGTAAGAGCGGATAAAATATTATTTTCACCATGAGATAATATGTAATTAGGGTGTGAGCTTTTAAATAATCTTAATAAATTCGGTAAAGTGTGTATAAAAGATCAACTAAGTTTATTTTGATTATTAGAAGTAAATTTATGTAATGATCTTGAACCCCGACCCCTAAACTGTTGTCGATGTAAAATTATTCTATCTTTAAAACAAAACGCAGACCCTATATAAAATTTTCCAGTTGTATTTAATTTAAAAATATAAGTTCCTCCTTGATTAATTAAATCAAATTTTTTTAATTTACCTTTATTGTTTTTATTAATTGTAGGCTTTAAACCTTTAAAAAAAGATGTTTTTTTAACATTTAATCATGGAAAATTATTAAAAGGAACAATATTATTATTTTCAATTTTAGCATGTAAACTATATTTTAAACCGATTGAATTTAAAATAAATGATAAAATTAAACTATTTTTAGGTAAAGCATTTATCATTTGAATTAATGTATTTTTAGCAACATTAATATGATTATTAATTGAAATACAAGAATTATAAAGTTTAGTCTTTTCATCTATTAAAACAGGTGTTTTACAAACATTATTTTGAGTTGTAATTAAACTTTTTGCATTTTTTTTGCAAAATTTGTTATTTTCAACCTTCGCACTTGAATGAACTAAAATACTATTTATAATTTTTGTTTCAATCTGGTTAGTGATTATTAATCCTAAATTTTCATTAGAAAAATTATTACTTGATCCTGCACAAGAAGTATTGCTTATTATATTATTATTAAAATCTTTATTATTCATTGAATTAAAATTAAATTTTAGCTACTGAAAGCTCAATGATTTTTAATCATTGTGAACGTACAATGTTATTTTTAAAAACTTTTAGTTTACTTAATTAAGTAAAAAACAAAAAGATAAAACTTATAATATTAACATCGACTGGAATTAAGGGGTTAAACAAAAAACTTATAGTTTTGTTTAATAAGTTTTTTAATTTTTACAAATACTATTTTGTAGTGAAGCAGTAAAAATAGTTATTATATTTAAAATCCTTAATCTACTTTCAACCTATAATCCTCTTTATTATAAGCAGTGATTAAACTTGTTAGTAAAGTATTTTAAGTAATTTAAAAATAAAATATTATTTCTTAATAAGTTAAACTAAATTAAATTAAATTAAATTAAATTAAATAAAATTACAAGAAATAATCAAAGATTTAAAAAAGAGATTTTTAAACCTTCTTTTATAAAACAAAATACTTTTTTGTTATTAATTTTGCTTAAGTAAAGCCAAAAGTCAGTAATATAATTTTGTTTTATAAAGCAAGTGGTTTTTATATATTTAAAAACATGTAAATCTACTAAGGAATAAAGTATTTTTAAATAATTTAAAAAAATAAAAATTATTTAAATTACTTTTACCAGTGATTTTAATTAAAATTGAGTTTGTTTTTTAAGAATAATAACCCTACATATTTTAACTTTATTAAAGAAGAATATGATTTTAAATTATTTTACAAAAGAATTCAATCAAATGAAATTAGAATACAAGGAACTAAAACTAAAAAAGCCATAACAACTGGTAATAAAGCAGTTCAACAGAATGTAATAATAGTGTCAAACCGTACCCTAGGGAAGGTTGATCTAAATCAAACGAACATAAAAGTGATTAAACAAACCTTAAGACCTAAAATAATAGATTGAAAATTAATAAAAGTATTATTAATAAATATTTCAGGCATATTATAACCTCCTAAGAAAAAAATACTTGTTATTGTACTGAATAAAACAATAGAGCTGTACTCACTTAGGAAGAATAAAACAAATATAATAGAAGAATGTTCAGTAAAGAAACCAGCAACCAATTCGGATTCCAAAATTTTAATAAAAAAAAAAAGGAGAGTTTTAAAAATAAAATAAGTAATATTTAACTATCTATTTTTCGTATAAAATATTTATTTTGGAATATTTTACCTGATTTAACATATCGACTTATCGTACTTTTGTATAATTTAAACTCAGCAGCCAATTCAACCTGGTTTTTATATGTTTTAATTAGATTGTTTTTTAAATCATATAATCCTAGTGGTGTTTTACTTTTAGAAATAGACATTTTTTCTTTTGTCTCATCTTTATGGTTTTTACCAAACATAGGATTTAATTCACCAGGTTTACTTATAGCTTGTAATGCTTCAGTAGTATGGGTTTTACCAAACATAGGGTGTTTAGATTTATCTTTTAGTCTTAATTTCATTTTTGCAATAGCTTTAGCTGTGTGTTTATAGCCTAACATGGAATTAGCCTCCTTTTTATGATTAAATAAATTTTCAAAGGGAAAACTTTGAATTATTTTTGTTTCCATGTCTGTTAAAATTACAGCAGGGTCATTATGAAAATAATAAATAACAAAAATAAAATTATTTAATCCATACTTAGCTATACTTCTCTGCAATCTATTGTTTGAACTTACACCTTTAATATGTTCTTTATATTTTTTATAAAGATTTGAACTAGAGCCTATATATTGTTTTTTATTTTTAAGACAAACAAACCCATAAACCCCACCTACCTTATTAAGGTCTTTTAAATTTGTTGTTTTATTTAAATTTTTATATGTTTTAAGTGGTGTTAAAAAAGGGGCCGTACAATATAAAACATCATCTCCTAAAAAATCTAATGAAGGCAAGTAACAAAAGCTTAATATAATTAAAATTATATTTATAATTATTAAAAATATAAACATAAAAATAATTATGTTTTTACAAATATTTTTCTTTTTTTTTTCCTTTTTAATTTAGTTTTTCAACTAAAAATTGAATATATCTTATTGAAATAATAAAATTACAATTATTGCTTGTATTCTATGAGAATTTTACATTACTTAAATTTTAATTAATTGAGATTTGTATTTTATTAAACAGTTTTTAAGCCATAAACCTAATGCTTTGCTATTAAAAAGCTAATACGTTTATAACATTTTAAAAAGGATGATTATAAAATATACATAATATTGTAATGAATTTTCTGCTGATTGGCCATTGTAACATCTTTAATATTTTTATATCTAAAATTAATTATATAAGTTAAAGCTTTAGGCGTTTCCAGCATATAGCAATTTTTATAGAGACCGAATCAAGTATATTGCTTTTATAATATTTTTAAACTTAATATATTTGTTTCTTTGCAGCCTCTTGCAAATCAAAAGGAACTCTACTTGTTTCTGCAAGAACAGCAATGAAAAATAAAATAAAAATAGGCATCAATGGCACTATAAATCAAATTGATAATTGAGCTTCAATTATTTTTGTATAATTAAAAGAACCTGCTAGAATAATAATAATAATAATAGTCGAACTTAGAATTAATTCATATGAAATTAAGGCAGCTGTAGCTCGTAAACCACCTAAAAAAGCATATTTAGAGTTAGCTGATCAACCCGCAAACAATACTCCATAAATACCAAATGAAGAAAGTGCTAAAGAAAGAATGACCCCTAGAGAAAAATCAGTTAAAGCAAGCCCTTGTCCAAAAGGTACAATAGATCAACCTAACAAACTAACAATAATAGAAATTACAGGAGCTAAAAAAAACAAAATTTTATTTGATTGAGCAGGTAAAACTAATTCTTTAATAATTAGCTTTAATGCGTCGGCAAAAGGTTGTAAAAGCCCATAATAACCAACAGTATTAGGTCCTACTCTTCGTTGAGTAGCAGCCAAAACTTTTCGTTCTATGATTGTCATGAATGCTACAGCGAGTAAAACTGGCACAATAACCGCCAATCCCTCAAGTAATAAATATAATAAATGTAACATGGTATATAAAATAAATTTTAGCTACTGAAAGCTCAATGATAATTATCATTGTGAACGTCAGGTTAATTTTTAAAATTATTTAGTTTTTTAATTTTACATTAAAAACTAATTTAACCGACTGGAATTAAGGAAAAGAAAAAAGGGTATTAAACCTTTTTAATTAGAATAATTAGTGTTAAATTATTAAAAATATTTAAATCTGCAAAGGCTATTTAAACTATGTACTTTTGTAAAACAACTTTAATAAATTCAATATTAAAAAAATAGAATAAAATTAAACACATTTTTTGTTTATTTAAATAAATTAAAAGTGCTAAGTTTTTACCAGTGATAAAAAAAAATGAAAAGTTTATTTTAATGCTTGCTTAAGCAAGAGTAAGAAAAAGCATCAAATATTATAATTAATTAGCTAGCTCAAACATAAACAAAAATAAATAAAAAAATCCAAACCACATCAACAAAATGTCAGTATAGAATTGCAGCTTCAAATCCATTGTGGTGGCTATCTGTAAAATGGTATTGAATCATTCTTATTAAAGCTACAGTTAAGAATATTGTTCCAACAAAAACATGCGCCCCATGTAATCCTGTAGTAGCATAGAAAACTGTTCCGTAAACAGAATCTGCAAATGAAAAAGGTGCCTCACTATATTCAACTCCTTGAAAAGCTGTAAAAACAACAGCTAAAACAATAGTAAAGAAAGTACCAACTATGGCTCCTTTTCTATCCCCTTTAATTAAAGCGTGATGACCTCAAGTAACAAATGCACCACTTGAAAGTAAAAGTATAGTATTAAGTAAAGGTATGGCATAAGGTGATTTAAAATAATTATTAAAATTAAATAAAGTAATAAAACCAGTTTGAAGTATTTAAAATAATTTAAATTACTAAAATTAAAAATAATAAGCAAAAATAATAATATACTTAAAATTGAATAAAATAAATACTTTAATTATTTATCATCATTAGAAAAATTAGTTCTATTATTATTCATACCTTGTTTAATTAATTTAAGTTCCTTAATACCTTCAGGAGTAAGATGTGCTTTATTGTTAATAAGTTCAATACCTTTACAAAAATCCTTATAATCAAGAGCTTTAGCTCCCAAAATTTGACCTTGATTAACTTTACCTATAAAACTATTAATAGCTGGCAGATTTGCAATTTTAATATCAGAACTATTACCAGACTTTCTATTGTATATTATACCAAAGCCTAAAAATAATACAATTTGCTCCAATAATAATAAACTTCTATTATGTTGAGTAATTCAAATTTCTGCTCTAAAGGATTCACCTAATTTGTTTGTTCCTTTTTTTAATATTAAAACAAAAGACCCGTCAGCGTTTATAAAACCACAAAGTCAATTAATATTAATAAGAGAAAAATCGGGTAAATAAGCAGGGCAAGGAATAGAAATAAAATTAGGAAAAGAATTAAATAGTAAACTTGAAATACCATCTCTACAATGAAACTTTAAAGCAATAATCTCATTTAAACCTTCTAAAGTAAGATGTCGTTTAGCAAGCATAATTGATAAAACTTCGCATCATAATTGATAATAAACTAATTTAAAACTTAATAAAGGGTACATATCAAAATGCTTTTTAACTATTAAACAATTAGTTAAACCTACTATTCGTAATCTGTAAACATTAGAAGTAAGATCGGTTGTAATAATCCCAATATTACCAAAATAATTATTAATTGATTCTAACATTTTAAGATTAGCAGGATTAATCCCAGCAATAAGAGAAAAATAAATTTGAACTTCCCAACCTGTAGTATGCTTAGATGATTTAACTACTGAAAAAAAGAATGACCCATCACCATCTACAATACCTGTTATAAATCAAGGGTCTGTCTCACCTTTATTATTTTTATTTTTATTTTTATTTTTATTAATATTTTTATCATTATTATTAGATAAAGTTGAATAATTAATGGAATTTAATAAAATAATATTTAATGTAAAAAACAAAATAAAAGTATTATCAAACAATAGTATACAAACCATAATTTGAATAATTGAAATAATTTCAATTTTATTAAGATTAAAAATATCAATAATTGGAATATTGGTATCATTAGAATTAATATTAGAATTAGAATTAGAATTAGTATTAGAATTAGAATTAGAATTAGAATAAAAATATGTCATATTTAAATATAAAATAGGTCAAAATAATTTTTATAAGTTTTTATCTTACACTTATTTTGCATTTAAAATAAAGCAAAAAGTATAGTCAAAAACATAAGTATTTAAAATTGTGTAATATAGATATGATAATCTAAAACACATAATAAATTAAAATATAATCTTAATTTAGACTTCAATCATCTTTAAAATAATAAATTTATATTTTAAAAAATGAACTAAATCTATAAAATAAATACCCCTCTTTGTAATTTAATTAAAAAAGGTAATTATTAAGCTTAGAACAAAAGATTTTGTTTAATATAGTTTAAACTTTAATTAAACTATAATTTCTATAATATAATTATAGCAGAAAAAGTGGTGATTTTTTAATTAAAACAAATTATTTAAAAATAAAATTAATTTATTATAGCCTTTAAAAAACTTATTTATAGTTTTATTTTTAAATATTAAAATGAAAACTAATTATTTTTTAAAGCTTTAATAATAGAGTACTAGTTATATTTTTTAATTATTTAAAATTTAACTAGCTCAAACGTAAACAAAGATGTAAAGGAAAATTCATACTACATCAACAAAGTGTCAGTATAGTATTGCAGCCTCAAATCCATTATGATGACTATCTGTTAAATGGTATTGAAGTAATCTAATGAAGCTAACTCCTATAAATATTGTCCCAACAATAACATGGGCACCGTGAAGACCTGTTGTGGCATAAAAAGTAGTTCCGTAAACAGAATCAGCAAATGAAAAAGGTGCCTCAGCATACTCAAATCCTTGTAAAGCTGTAAAGACAAGAGCTAAAATAATAGTGATAAATGTACCAAAAAGAGCTCCTTTTCTATCCCCTTTAAGTAAAGCATGGTGACCTCAAGTGATGAACGCACCTGATGATAATAATAAAATAGTATTAACTAATGGGACCGCGTAAGGGTCAAGAGCTTCAATACCAACAGGGGGCCAAGTTCCACCTATTTCAATTGTAGGTGCTAAACTTGAATGGAAAAAACTCCAGAACGCTGATATAAAGGCAAATACTTCGGAAACCACAAACAAAATAAAACCTAAAGTTAAACCTGATTGTACTTGGCTAGTATGATGTCCTAAATAAGTAGCTTCAAGGATCACATCTTTGAACCAAAGAGCCATTACAGATGCAGTTAATATAAAACCTAAAAATAAAAGGTGGCCTCCATAAGCAAAGCCTTGAAAATACGCTACAGCACCAATTGCCATAGTAAATAAAGTAAAACTACTTACTAAAGGCCATGGAGATTGTTCTACAAGATGAAAAGGAAAAGCCTGAAATTGATTTCTTGATGTTGAAATAGAATTATTAAAATTTATCATTTTATTGAATAAAACAAAAACTTTATATTTAAACCTTATATTCTTACTAAACAAAAAACAATAATTTGCATTTCATGAAGGTTTATAAACCTTAGATTAATAAGGTAAAGGTTTAAAAAGAAGTTTTAAATAATTTTTGAAAGCTTTTTTTTTAATTAAAAAGCATAAGTATTTAAAATTGTGCTAAAGATTTAAAATCTGCACATTAAATTTAATATATAATATTAAATAAGACTTCAATCAATTAAAATTATTAATATTAAAAATAGAAAAAAAAGAATTTGATCATCAAGTATTTTAAATATTATTTTAATAAAATTAATATTTTTAATTGAACTAAATCTATAAAATAAATTACCAAACATAAATAGAAAATTAAGCTTAATTAAAAAAAATTGCTTAGTTTTTTTTTGAAAGGTATTTATTAAGCTTAGAACAAAATAAGTAAAATTTAAAATGTAAAAATTTGAAATAGCAGCTTTGCTGCAAAATGAAATAAATTTGAAATTTTAAATAGATTAAAATAATTAAAAAAAGGGGTATGAAAATTGGCAGCAAAGCAAGGGGCGTAGTAAATAAAATAATTGAAATTAAAATTAATATTAAAAATTAAAATAAAAAATTTATACCCTACTTTTAATACTTTATTTTTATTTAAAAAAATAATAATACCTGCTGCTGCTCATGATACTCGCTTGCTAGCGTAGTAAATACGGTTTGCTTCGCAATACGTAGAACCACACTCTGCTTCGCAACTCGTTTTTATATTGCAGGAAGCTAGCAAATAATTAAAATTAAAAAAAAAAATGGTTCTCAAATTAGAGCGGCTTGGCTTCGCAAGAAGCTAGCAAAAAAGCAGAAAAAATAAGAAAGAACCAGTTGGTGATTAAGTATAATTAATTTTATTAAATCTACTAAGGTATTAAAACCAGTGATTTTTTTAAAAATTTAAATGTATTATTGCACTTTTGTATAATGCTTTTTTAATTTGATTTAATTTTTATTACCTAAGCCTAAATCAAACAGACTATTTTCTATTACCCCTACCACAGGTACAATAATAATAAACCATGAAAAATATAAAGCAGTCGCAATTTGGCCTACTGTTACAAAAGGTTCAACAGGATGCATTGATCCAATTCACGTTAATAACATGAAGGTTACTATTAATACTCAGAAGAAGAATTTAGATAATGGTCTAAATTGGTTACCTCTAATTCTAGAAGTATCTGCTATTGGTAAAATTAAGAAAATTAATAAAGAAACAAACATTGCAATAACTCCTAAAAGTTTGTTTGGAATAGATCGTAAAATAGCATAAAAGGGTAATAAGTCAAAACTACTAATTCTAAATTTAATTTTTAGTTTTAAATTTTAAGTTTTAATTTTAATTATTAAAACAATTTAAAATCATTTAATATTTCAAAGAAATAAAAAATGATTTACCATTCTTATAAGACATACAAGGAATTATAAAAGGTTCAACTAATGATCTTAGTAAGGGCATAGATTCCGCTCCTATATAAATTCTAATCCCTCGTTCATGGTTATGCAAAGAACATTTTAAATTAATTTATTTTGTAAGACATTAATTAGTCTATCAACAGACTCTGAATCAAAACCATAAAAACTTAAATGTAAACCATTATTTTGGCGACTACCATCCTCACAAATTCAAAAAGCTAAACCAATAGGAATTAATAAGTCATAAATATTAAGTGGTACTATTTTAATATTATTCAAATAAAAATAAGAATGAATAATATTAAAACATGGTAAGGCCATAGTAGCAAATGAAATTCGGTATAATGTTTCTCCATTTATTGAAGTTCCGGACTTTAAAATAGATGGGATATAAGACTGTGTACAAAATGTACTAAAGAAAGAAAAAACATGGTAAAAATAAGGCGTTTTGTCTTCATTATAACTTTGTGTATAAATTAATCTACTATTCCTGGTTTGAGAGCGTCTTTGTAAATGCGCATCACCTAACATTAAACCAATGAGTATATCATAAACGATTGGTGGAATGAAAATAAGTAGTCTTTCTTCTTTACTTAACCTTGGGCCACTAGTGGCATACTCTCTTATAATAATAAAAGAATAATTTAAAAATGATGAAAAAATTGTGTTAATATTAATATTAAAATTAAAATTAAAAAAGTCAATATACAACTACGAACTTAATTATTTAAATATTTAATTAATATTGTAATTTAAAAATTGTTGCATTAAATTAACCTTAAAAAAAGAACGTAGAGTTGGACTATTTATTATATTATATTTTTAATATTAAAAAGTGTAGTCTCTGAAAAAAATTAATATTTTAAAGTATTAAAAATAAATAACTTAATTTGTAAAATTAAAATATTAAAACTTTGCTTTTATTAAAATAATAGTTTATAAAATTTCTAAACTATTAATTAAAAATAATTTTTAAATTGTTTAATCTTTAAAATTTTGTATAAACTAAATTCAAATTTTTTAATAAATACAAAACAAATAAATATAATTTATATTTTTAATATAATTTTATTTTGAAGCATATATTTTTATTTTTAAATAAAGACACTTAATTAGAACACAATAAATAAATTAAAGGCACCCCACCAGGCTTGCATTGCAAATAACCTTGCTACGCTAGGAAGGCATACAATTTAAAATATTTAAAGTTTATATTTTAAAATATCATTCTGGAACAATTGAGGCTGGTGTGGACATAGGATTGGCTGGAATGTAATTATCTGAATGACCCATGGCATTAGGTAAAAAACAAACAACAATAGCAAGCACTAAAAAGAAAGCGTAAATAGTTACCAAATCTTTAAAAATGTAAAAGGGATGCATTGCTACCTTGTCTATATTACTTGAAATACCTAAAGGGTTAGAAGACCCATTTGTGTGTAATGTTAGCATATGAACTATTGCAAGTGCTGCTAAAATAAATGGTAAAAGATAATGTAAAGAAAAGAATCGATTTATTGTGGCATTTCCAACAGAGAATCCACCCCAAACGATATTTTTATTTATAATAAAGCATTTAACTTTATTTTCTTTCTATCGCTAAAAAGATTAAACTATGTCATCTACCTTTACTTTAAAAATAAGTTTTAAAAGGTAGTAGGGTGCTCGTGTTCAGATTATTGCTGGTATGACTCACTTTTTAGTTGTTGAACGTTCGTGTATAATTAAAATACCAATACACGCTTCGCTGCAAATCGTCTCTTTTTAATTTGAAATTTAATTTAAGAGATATTCTTGCAATTCGCCCTATTTTCATTTAAATTTTACAATTTAAAGGAACCCGTTTTTAATATTTAATAATTATTTATTTATTTATTTATATTTTAATTTCAATATAGCATATTTTAAAGTCTTAATTAATTTGGTAAATTAAGATTATTATATCTTGAACTTTGTTTAAGTCCAAAGACTCAATTATTATATTGAACCAGTTTATGACCCATTAATGGGTGTAAATTAAAAAAAAATTAACTACATTTTGAATATTCTTTTTAGAACTAACTACAAATGTAGAATAACCATCTTTTTCTTCTATTTTTTTTTTGTACTAAAGATAATTTTAAATGCTTCAAATAATAAAAAATGTGTTCTTTGTCGTAATGAAAAACAAATATCTTTATTCATTTTTTGAAAAAATGAACCCTCGGCAATTATAAAACCTACAATTCAATTTTTAAAAAAAGTTAATAAAACATAACCAATCGCTATAACTGGTAAATTATTTTGTTCAGGTATGTAGAAGAAGAAGGAATATTTGCAAAGTACAAAATATTATTTTGCAAAATGAACATGGCTAAATCATATTGGTTTCTTCGTTTAGTTGTTAAAAAAAAATAAATTATGAATAATTAATAAAGGGAAAATAATTTCTTGTAAATCAGTTCTATTAATTATATATTTAATAACATTAGTAGCAAAAAATTCATAAATTCTTCCCACGTTCAAAACAGATTGAATATATTTCAGCATTTCTAATTCTCTGATATCCATTGAAATAATAAGTTCAATTTTAATATATAAACCTAATTTAGTTAATGCAATGTAGCAATCAACGAACCAAACCTACAAACATAGATAAAAATCATTAGGTATTTTATGAGCAAAAGCTTTATTATCTTCAGTTCTGGCTTTATTACCTCTTGAAGCTTTATCTCGTATAGCTCCAATTGCAGGTAAAACCAATAAAACAATAATAAACATGAAAATATTAAAAAATAAAATTATAATACCTCCTTTTCTTTCTCCATTTAATTTTATGAAATTTTAAAAAGAAAAAGGTAATTCGAATTCAACAAAATCCATACCAATTCAAGGAATAGCACTTAGTAAATTAGTAATAACTGTTGCACCTCAATGGCTCATTTGCCCATAAACTAAACAATAACCCAAGAAAGCTGTAGCCATCATTAATACCAAAATAATAACTCCAATTGATCAAGGTGCTACTCTAGGTGATTTATAAGAATTATAATATAAACCTCGCGCTAGGTGTGAATATACAAAAATAAAGAAAAAAGATGCTACATTAGCGTGAGTATATCTAATGGCTCACCCATAATTAACATTTCTCATTATATGCTCAACTGAATCAAACGCATAATCAGTTGAAGGTGAGTAGTGCATAACCAGAAAAATACCAGTTACAATTTGAATACCTAAACATAAAGCTAATAATGAACCGAAGTTCCATAAATAGCTAATATTTGAGGGTTGTGGCGAATCTACAATATATGAATTGTAAAGTCTTAATAAGGGATTTACTTTTAAAATTCTCATATTTAAAATTTATAATTTTTATTATTTTAACAATAAATTGTTTATTATTAAATTAATTATATTTAAATTGTTCAGTTTAATATTAACCAAAATTGTATTTTTTGTGTAACCCTATAAAATTGGAAAGTAAAACAATGCTATTATTTACACAACAGGTAAATTAACATAAACAATAAAAACTTAATATTTATTTAACCATGTAACCAATACAGGTTTTAAATACTTTATTAAAAATTTAAAGAAAAATTTAAACTATTTAAAATTAATTTCTATTATTATATATTTAATAAAAATTAAAAAATTAATATTCTGGCCAGCTCAAGCGTCCGTAACAGGCCTTAAAAAGTCTATTTTAAACAATAATTTTTTATTCTTAAAACTTTAGAATATAATTTTAAATAAATGATGTTATTTATTAAATAAAATGATTAAAGGAATATTCTAAATTTGCCTTTATTTAAAGAATAAAAAACAAATAATATTCTTATAAAAATAAATTTGCTAAACAAATTAAGTATTTGTGTTTTTTGTTGATAATTTTATTATTGTTTGTTTTATTATAGTAAATATATAAATTTTAAAAATTAGTGTTCAACTGCTACATATACACAAAATTAAAATTGTATTTAATCTAAAAAATATAAAAAGCATATACTTTGTTTTATTCTTTTACTAATATATTATAATAAATAACAAAAAAAATAAAATATTAACAGTCTAACACGACAAGGCAAAGTATAACCACACAACTTTTAGTTGCAATAATACCTACGGTTAAGGCTTGGCTTCTTGGCTTCTTACGAAGCCAAGAAGCTAGCCAGGAAAACATATGAAAACTGTTTACGCTAGCCGCAGGTTAAAATTTAAAGACTTTGATGAACAATTTAAAGGTTCTGTATTAGATCAAATAAAACTAGTAATTAAACAAATAATTTACATTTTTAAAATGCAACGAAAGTAGGCAGCTTATTTGGTTTATAAAAAAAAGCTGGTGCAAGCATTATAATTTTATTTAGGAAAGGGTAAGCATGATTTAAAATATTATAAGAAGAATTTGTTTTGCTAGCTTGCTAGTGTAGCAAGCTAGTAGGTATAATAATTAAAATTAATTTTCCCTTAAAGGAAAAATTAATAATATTGTTTGCTAGCTCATAGACAAAACCAATAATCAAAATAATGAAAAGATTATAAAAATGAAGAAACCCTAATAAGAAATAAAATAGAAAAATACTGTTAAAGGTACTAAATAAAATATTTCCAGGTCAAAGCAATTAAGAAGAAGTAATTAACTTTACTTTATATCTGTTTTTGTACAATTTTTTTTACTTTTTAATGTTTTATTTAAACTACCACTTCCTGCGTTTAAAGCTGACTCCGCTGCTAAAATTGAAAGGTAGGTAGTAGTTATTGAAGTTAAAGTATTAATTACTTCTACCGTTTTTAACACAGCTGCTGTTCCTTTAGTAGTATTATAAGATGTTTTTTTTTAATATTTTTATTTTTTCAATGGTTTCTTTACTGTGTTTTCTACCTATACTAGATCCTGCTATTTTTAAAATATTATAAGAAGGCTTTAATAAATCTAAATAATATTGTTCTCTTTTAACATTTTCCCCTTGTTTGCAGTATTCTAATATTTCAAGTGAAAAATTTGAATAACCATATTTTAATAATGCGGCTAAAATGTGAGATTTATATTTATAATTCATCAAAGAAAAAATAGAAAAATTAAAAGATAGTCTTTTAGATAAGTTTACACTACTTCCAACATATATTTTATTATTTATTAAATTTCTTCAAAGATAAACCCTGCTTTTATTTTTATTTTCTTTTATTATTTTTTCTTTATTTAAATCTGCATTAGAATAAATTATAGCAGAACTATAGTTTGGTTTTGCAGGAGAATAAAATCTAGTTGAAAATAATTTAGGTTTAAATGTAAAAAAAAAAAGAAGTTTTTATTAACTTACTAATTGCTATTCGTGAATTTTTGTTCTTGGTGGTTGGAACTAATGATTGTTTAAGCTTTAATCTAGCATTTTTATTTGTTTTACTTGGAATGTTTAAGCAAGCACCACTTAACAAAAGACTTGTATTTATACTTAACATTTGATTAGGTAATTCAACCATTGAGGCCGGAATTTTAGAAAATGTGGGAAATCCCACATTTGATGATAAATTGGCGTCCCAAACAACAATACTTTTATTATTATTATTATTATTATTATTATTATTAAAATTATTATTATACATTGTATTAAGATTATATTTTAGCTACTGAAAGCTCAATGAAAATTATCATTGTGAACATCAGATTAATTTAAAATTATTTATTAATTTAATTTAAAAACTAAAAAATATTTAACTGACTGGGATTAAAGGAAAAAAAAGAAGACCTTCATTTAATATTTTGAAGTTCCTTTTTAAAGCTAGGAAAGTTTAAATAAAGCAATAAAATAAGACTGAGAATTGAATTTTTAAAATAACCAAAAATAAATATAAACCTACTTTTATATAAATTATACAAAAAAATAAGTTTTATTATAATTCTAATTAGAACTTTATTTATTTTTCCAAAGCAATTAAATTGCCAAAAAATTAAAAAGAAGTAAAATTCATTGATAAACAATTTTTTTTTGCTCCTTGAAGAAGCATTTGTGAAATTAGTACATTTTAATTAGTAAGATATTAATATTATAAAAAATAGCTTAAATATTATTTAAGCAGAACTTAAAAAACTTGTAACATTTACTGCTTTTATAACATTTAATTTTGGATTTAATTTTAAAATATAAAGTTTTGTTTGTTATTTATTTTGTTTTGTGTTAAGTTAATTGCGATTCGCTTTAGACTCTTCTACTTTTGTAATATTATTAGAGCTAGAAGTTTTAAGTGTAAAATCTATAACATTATTAGCCAATTCATAAATAAAACCAATAGTTAAAATTATAAAGAATAAAAGAAAAATAAAAAATCCATAATATGATATAAAATAGAAAGATACAGTTAAGGGTACTAAATAAAAGATTTCGAGATCAAATATTAGAAATAAAATTGCAACTACATAAAATTGAATATTAAAAGGCACTCGTGTTTGCCCTGGAATTGTGGTGAATCCACATTCAAACGCTGTAACTTTTTCATAATCAGGTTGGTGTGGTGCTAATAATAAATTCAACCCTAATAAAATTAAAACCAAGATTGGAATAAAGCAAAAAAATATAATTATTGTATTCATTTTAAAAAATTAAAAAATAGCTTATTTCTTTTTGCTATTTAAAAATAGTTAATATTTTTATTGTAAACTATTATTTCTTGCTACCAAATATTTAAATAACAAAAGGGTAGTGCTAATAAAGTAATACAATTTAAATATTACGAGCTACTATAAGGTGTAGCAAAAACCTTTTAAAAAGGCCTGCGAAGCGCGCAGCAGCCAAAATATTTATAGTTGTTGCAATTTAATTGCAGGTGAGTAGTTAAGTATTAATTAATATATCTTTTTTATAAAATAAATAAATAAGATGTAATAATAGATGTAAAATTGAAAAATAGATTAGATTTAAGCATAAAAAATAAAATACTTAATGTAATTAAAGAAATTGTATAACTATGAGTTAATGATAATTTTATATTAAAATTATTATCGATTTGGTAATTTTGAGAAATAGATTGTTTGTTTTTTAAAGATTCTAATGTATTAATTTCTTTACCTAAATCTGTGCTATTAAGACCAAAGGAAGATTTATTAGTTTCAAATTTTTTATCATTAAAATTAAAAATATTAATTTCTTTAATTAAAGTATTTTTTATTAAGGCTAAATAATAATAAGCTGTCACAACACTAGTATTAATTGCAATAATTGCAATAAAAATAAAACCTAAAGAAATTGCTGATAATAGAACTTGCTGTTTTGCAAAAAATCCTACAAGAGGTGGAACACCCACAAAAGAGAATAATGATACTATGAGAGACAATGTTAAAATAGGATTGCTCATTAACAGACCTTTAAGTTGATTTATAAAATTAATATCAGAAACTAATGTACTATTTTCTTGGTAAGAAGTATAAATTTTACCAGTTTTAGAATTATTATTTAAATTATTAATATTAAAAGGTAAAGAGTAAGCCATATAACCAAATCCTATTATAATAAAAAAAATATTAAGATTAGTTATAGTGTATTGAGTAAGGTAAAATAAAAAAGATTCTAAACCAACCTTATTATTAATTGCTAGTGCTAAAATTATAAATCCTAAATTATTTATTGAACTAAAAGCTAGAAGTCTCTTAATTTGAGTTTGTACTAACCCTCCAATTGAACCAATAATAAGTGAAAAAATTGAAATAAGAATTAAAAAATTCTTAATAGTGATAGAACCCAATGTAGCAATATTAATAGTATAAGTAAGAGAATTATTATAAAAACTATTAAAATTATTTCAAACAGAACTAACTGAATTTTCATATTTAGAAAACTCATTTTCACTACTTATTGGTGAATTGTATAAATTAGTTAATTCAAGCTGAGCATAATGAGGATAGAAGAAAGTAGCTTCATTATAAAGTTCAAATAATTTATTTAAAAAATTAAAAGTTGCAATATCTTCTATTTGTGAGAGAAAATTAGGATAGTTTTGGAAAGTTAAATTTAAACCCTCATTTTCAAAAAAATTATAAACCTCTGTTGCTAAATTACCATAACTATTTGCATTTCCAGTATTTATAATTAATTCTAATAATTGGAAAATTAAAATAAAAATTGATATTTTAGGTAAAATAACTAATCATGTTGTTACAGCTGTAGGAACTAAAGAATAAACATCAGGAGCTCATTGATGGAATGGAGCAGCACCTACTTTAATAAAAAGACCAGTTAAAATTAAAGTAAAAGATAAAAATATTACAGTAGAATAGGGGTTAAAATCTGCAAAATTTCAAAAATGCATTTCATTAAAGTAAGGGGAATGATTGACTATACCACCTCCATAAGCACCAGCTGAAAAAAAATCAGTTATGTTTAAATAAGTGGCTAATGAATCAAAATTTGTTAAACCTGTTGCATAGTATAATAGAGCAAGACCAAGTAAAATTATTGTTGAGGCTAGGCTTCCAATTAGAAAATATTTAAGCCCTGCTTTGGCACTATTAACAGAATCATTCTTCAAAGCACTTAATAAATATAATGAAAAGGACTGTGTTTCAATTGCAATGTAAAAAGATAATATATCATTTACAGTGATTAAAAGACTAGCTCCTATTAAATTAAATAAAATTACCAAACCATAATTATTAAAATAAGCATGCACAGGAGAAAAAACTAATTGAACATTGTGAGTTTGATTGAATGAAACATATCTGTTAGAGCTTAAAACTGCTAAAATTGTTCCACCTGTTAATAGTAATAAGATTAAAAAAGTTTGATTGATAGAACTCAAACTAAAAAAACCAGAGTATATAGAAACCCCACTACTTAACCTTTCATAAAATAAAATGTTCATTGTGAGCAGTGAGCTCATAAAAATTGCAATACTACTTACTCTGCTTAAAGCGAGAGAAAAAATAGTATTTTTGTTCCAAGGTAGTAAAGCTACCAAAATTAAGATAATTAATAAGATTATAATCATTGGTTAACAATTTTATATTAAAATATAGAAGGTTTTGGGTTAGCTTTTAATTTAAATCATTATTTGTTTAGACTGTTAAATAAATGATTAAATTAATAAAAAAAAGGTATAGTCTTACTTATAGTTAAATTAAAAAACAAAGCTGTTTTTTAATAAAAATGAACCATTGCATCAATTTAAATTAAAGATCTTGCAAAGTAATTTTAAAGGTGAATTTTAAATAATTAATAAAATGAATTATGATGCTGGTGCGATTATTAAAATAATAGGAACATAAATTAATTTTATTATTTTCATACTAAACCTTTAGGTTTGAAACCATCTAAGAAAGGGTCAATTGAAGCAAATTCTGAGTATGATAAATCTCCCCAAGTAAAGTATGTTTCATTTATTAATTCTAAATCTAATTTAGAATTAAGATCTACTAATAAATGAGAAACAGGCAAATGAAGAGACTCTAAAATTAAATTAGGGAATAATCCAAAAGCTACGGTAGCAATTAATAAAGGTAGTAGTAGAAAAAATTCTCTTCGGTCTAAATCTCCTAAAGATAATTTAGAATTAGTATTATTTATATTTATTGAAGGTTTATTAATGAAAGGGCTATAATTTAAGAATGCTATTCTATTAAATAAAAATATTGAATAAATTGCACTAAAAAAAATACCTGTTGCACCTATTAAACCAATTAAAGGGGAATTTTCAAATGTTCCAGAAAGGGCTAAAAATTCACCAACAAAATTTAAACTTAAAGGTGCACTTGCATTGAAGACCGTGAAAATGAAAAAAAGAAATGCAAAAATGGGCATTGTTACTGCTAATCCTCTATAATAATTTATAATTCTAGTGTGGAATCTAGCATAAGTAATTCCACCTACAAAAATAAACATTGCCGGACTAACAAATCCATGAGCTAAACTTAAAAGGATAGATCCTTCAATCCCATTTAAAGTATTAGAAAACAACCCCAAAATCATTACAGCAACATGACTTACCGAAGAGTAAGCTACTATTGCTTTAGTATCAACTTGTCTAATTACAACTAACGAAGAATAAATTAATGTTATTAATGCCAAGGCTTGCAAAATATATTGATTACACATAGCAAATTCAGGTAATAAGTTTAATAGGATTCGTATAATTCCATAAGTCGCTAATTTCAATATAATAGCCGCTAGAATAATCGAACCCGCTAAACTACTTTCAGCATGTGCCCGAAATAATCATAAATGAAAAGGGTAAAGAGGTGATTTAATAGCAAAAGCTAATAAAAACGCAAAAAAAGCCCAACCTCTAGCATCAATGGATAAATCATATAATGAAAGAAAATTAAAATCAGTTGTTCCAATATTATAACTAATAAAAACAATAGCTAAAAGCATAAACAAACTGCCTCATAAAGTGTATAAGAATAATAAAAAAGCTGCTCTTATTCTTGCTGCACTAGCACCTCAAATAATAATAATTAAAAAAAGAGGTATTAAAACGCTTTCAAAATAAATATAAAAAGTAAACAGATCACTTACCATAAAAAAAACCAGTTGTAAGCTCTCTAAAAGTAAAAAAGAAAAAACAAAATATTTTACTTTGTAATTAATATCGTCTCAATTTGATAATAAAGCTACAGGTGTGATAAAGGCAGTAAGCATAATGTAAAAAATCGAAATTCCGTCGATAGCTAAAGGACCTAATGGTGATCAGTTTTCTGTAAATTGAAAACCTGCAGCATTATTATTAATTTGGCTAAATAAAATTAAGGTAAGCACAAAAGTAATTAAGGAAGTTGCTAAAGCAATTTGTTTAATTATCGATAAATTATTTATATTTAAATTTAATTTTAAAGTTGCAGAAGTGATTGAGTTTAAGTTAGTTTCTTGACAATTTAAAATAAATATAGAACCTAAAATAGGGAGCACAATAATTAAAGTGAGCATGGTGTGTTTAAAAATTAATTTTTACCTTTATAGTATAAAGGTAAAAAACAAACCAGTTTTGCTGGATTTTTAATAGTTAAAATTGAATAAAATTAAGGATTGTGAATGCTACTGTGTACAATTTTTATTTTTTTCTTTTATTTTTTTCTTTTATTTTTACTTTTATTGTTGTAGAATAATAATTAATATAAAAAAATAAAATCGATTTAGCTGTAAAATTATATTAATTATTTTGCATAGCTTTTATAAATATAATAAAAAGTATTAAAAAAAATAAAAACCATTAAAAATATAGAGCCAATCAATGCCTTAATTTCAAGTTTAACATAGTCTAGCTTAATAAATTATAATAAAATAGACTTTAAAAATTTAAAAATCCAAATTCATATTTATTATTATAATTTAATATAACAATTATAAATTGGATAAAAAAAAACCTCTAAAATTATAACTTTGCTTTTTAAAGCAAGGCAATAATAACATAATAATCTTATAATATAACATGCAAAAATATGCATGCTGTTTTAAAAGGGTTATAAAATTTAAAATATTAAAAAAAAAAAATTATAATTTTGCATTGGTAATTAAATTAAAATGAATAAAATATTAAAATGAAAACAAATTTAATAATTGGTTCAATCTACTTGATTAATTTAAATTTTTTAAACTTTACAAATTAAGCCAATTTGTAAGGCCAAAGGCCTTTAAATTATCAATGAACTTTCAATAGCATTTATTGCTAATAGGAGGCAAAACCATGAAATAAACCACAATTTATTTAAGTTTAGGTATTAATTTAGAAAAAATAAATTTTATAATAATCCTTAAGTAAATAGTGCAATGAAAAAAAAAGAAGAATATTAAAACATTAAAAGGCAAACATAACCTTACAGACTAAAAGAATTAGTAAAACTAATGTCTGTACAACTCTCTCTGCTACGCTGCTACGCTGCTATTAGCTTTGCATACTATCGAAGAAAGCAAGTAGGAGGCAGCGCTTGTTTGCTCTGCTAACCAAAAACGGAACAAGGGCCAATTTGTACAAAATATTAAATATTAAAGTTTTTTATAAGCTTTAATGTTGGTCGTGATTAATTGAACTAGGAAATCAAGAAGAAAAAACAAATTTATTTGTTCAATTTAAAAAGAATTATATAATTTTTTGTAGGTTTTTTAAAATTCTAGCACAATTAATTAAAGTTTAAAAGTTTAAAATTAAAATTAAAATTAAAATTAAAATTAAATTATTTAAGCTAGAAAAAAGAGTGGAAAGGTAAATAAAAAATCAATAAAAATCTACGAAGGTTATTTTGCTTTTTTGCATTAGTTTATTTTAAATAAATAAAAAAAAAATTATTAAAAAAACTAGTCGCATGCTACCTTCGGCTCCTTGCGAAGCTTGGGCAAGCAAAAATTTTTAAAATACCAGTGATTATTAAAAAAAATTGTTTAGCTATTTAGCCTATATTATTGCGGAGTTTTTTTGGTGTTAAGTGATTTAAAAATAAAAATAAATATTAAAGACATAAAGAAAATTATAAAATGAGTTGAACCTGTAATTGTAAATAAATTAATAAGAAAATGAGCTTGATTATTAATAAAGTGAATAAAAATAGACTCCTTATTGTTGTTATAATTATGGAAAATTTCATTTGTACAGAAATTTTCAATTGAAAACACTCCGTTAAATAAATCATAAAGTGAAATCTCAGTTAAATAGAAAGGATTATATACATTAAACGGTCCAAGATATGAAATAGCTGATAATTCTTTTATTTCACCATTTCTAGTAATTAATGAATTTAATCAAGTAAGTAATTCTGAAGAATCTAATAATTTTGTATTAAAAATATACTCATTATTTAAATTTAAAAAATATGAATTATCAACTATGAAATAAGTTCAAAGAAAAATATTAATAAATAGAATAGAAATAATTATATAGCTTACATAATTTGTAATTAAACCGTCATCAAGTCTATTTAATTTTTGACTCATTGTATAATTTAATTTTGATAAACCAAAAGGTCCAAAATATTCAAGGACTCCTCGATCTAAGTATTTGGATAAAGTATAACCAAGTGATAAACCGCCTCTTATAATGTAGTTGTTTAATAAAAGATCCAATAAATATTTACCATTAAAGAAAGTATAAAGAATAATTCCTAGTTTATTAGCAGTTAAAGTAAATAAAAAATTAGGGAAAAATAAATATAAAAGCACGGCTGCAATACCACCAAATACTGTTAAAACAGCAGGGGCTAATTTAATATAAAGTGGTAAAGCAAATTCTGCTTCAATAATTGCTATATTGTTAGGTGCAATAAAAATACTGTTTCCTAAAAAATTTGAACCTGCACCTACAAAAGCATCGCTAGTTAAATAACCTATAAAAATACTACAAATTGCTAAGAATACTAAAGAAATAATAGCACTCAATGAGGGTTCATGAACATTATTATAACTCTTAACTGAGGCAGCTGGAATTCCTAAAAATGTTAATGATATTAATCTAAAAGAATAAAAAGCTGTAAAACATGCTGTTAAAGTTCCAAAAACTCATGCAATATAACCTTTAATACTATAAGTTCCAAAAGCTAATTCTAAGATCAGGTCTTTTGAGTAAAACCCGCTCAACCAGGGTATTGCCATTAAACTGATAGAACCTATAAACATTACTGTGTAAATAAAAGGTAAAAAGCCAATTAAACCCCCTAATCGTCGAACGTCTTGTTGATTTTGCATTCCATGAATTACCGCACCAGCTCCTAAGAATAAAAGTGCTTTAAAACAAGAGTGTGTTAAAACGTGAAATAAAGCAGTCTGATATTGTGAAAGCGTTTTAGAATATTTTTATTTTTTTTAAAAAAGTGTTTAGACCAGGCCCAATCAACTATTTTAAATATTTTTATTATAAAATTTGTATTTTATAAACCTATTTTATATTATAATGAAGAATAAATTTATTCTTTAATTAAATTTTGCACTTTTGCAACTTTTATTCTTGGTATTTTAATTATATAAACTCTTAAAAAATTAGTTTTAATTACCCATATTACATAATTTTCAATATTAAATTTAGAAAATAAAATAAATTGAATTATTAAAACAAATTAAACAAGGAGAAAACTCGTTCATATATTAGAATTTATTTTAAAAAAAGTGGTAGTTTGCTAGCAAAAAATTCTAATTTTATAAAATATAAAAGCTTCGCAGATAATTTATTAAAATACAAAATTTTTAAAATATTAAAATAAATAATTTTTAAAATAATAAAATAATCTAAAGGACTTTATTTTTTTAATAATAAATTAAATATTAATATATATTTATTATATATTAAATTTACGTTAAGTCTCTGAAATATAATTTATATTATATTTACGAATTAAAAATATTTACAGGTTTTTTTTTCGTATTAAGTAAACTTTTTAATTGGCCTTAAATATTTGACCAATTGCAATAAAACAATAACCTAACTGTGAAATAGTAGAAAAAGCAATTATTCTTTTAATATCGTTTTGCAATAATCCACTTGTTGCTGCAAAAATTGCAGTAAGGCTTCCTGCTATAGTTATAATAAATAATATTGTTGGACTAAATTCTAATAAAGGACTTGATCTAATTAATAAATATAGACCAGCAGTAACCAATGTGGCAGCATGAAGTAATGATGAAACTGGTGTTGGCGCTTCCATAGAACCAGGCAATCAAGAGTGAAACCCAATAACTGAAGATTTAGCACCCGCACCTAGAAATAATAATAAACAAATAATAGAAATTAAATCAGGATTAATACTTTGCGCTAAACTAAAAATAATATCATAATCTAAAGTTCCAAAAACACTTATTATTGCAAAAAAACCTACAGTCAATAATCAATCACCTACTCTATTTTGATTAAAGGCTAAAATAGCAGCTTTATTAGAAGCTATTCTCGTATAATAGTAATTAATTAATAAATATGAAGACACTCCAATACCCTCTCACAATTGTATTTATTTTGTTAAGTTAAAAGTTTATAATTAATTTAATATTATAAAGAAAAGTTTAATTTAAAATAATACAGTAATAATATTAATAATTTTTTGAAATAACAAAATAAATAATTGAACTTTATATTTAATATAAAAAAAATTCTATATTATATAGAAAAAGTCTCTGAAATTAATTTTATTAATTAATTTGCTGATTATATTATTAGTTTAAAATTTAAAAATATATTTCAGCATATTCTAATATTTTATTTAAGCCAAGTTTAATTTTTTTAACCTAAAAATAGTACCAGGTAATTTCCCCCGGCTACCAAAACAAGCATGAAAAAAGTGAAGAGTGATAGGAACGAGAAAAATCTTTGTTGATGTGGTTCTCCTGCCATATAATAAATTGAATAAATATGTACTGCTAATGATACATTTGAAATTATTAATAACATTGTAACGGACAATTCATCAAAAGAAAATAATCAATTAATAGTTAAAATGTCCGAATTAATTCATGATCCTAAATTAATAGAAACAGGAGAACTACAAATAGCAACTTCATAGAAAGCTAATAAAGCTAAAATAGAAGCTATTGCTAAGCTAAAAATAGTAGCAAATTGAGCACCATTTGCTCCTATTTTTCTACCAAATAAACCAGCAATTGTGGAACCCATTAAGGGAAAAAATAAAATTAAAATATACATTGTGTGATTTAAAATTTAATAGAGTATGTTTTAATTAAAAGTTAAAAGTTAAAAGTTTAAAATTTTAAAAATTAATTTTTATTAATACCATCCTCTTTTGTAAGAGCAATAGCTCCAGTTAGTCGATAAAATATTACTAAGATTGATAACCCTATAGCGGACTCAGCACCTGCTAAAGCAATTATAAAAAGTGCAATTACTTGACCAAAATTATCATCATAATTAATAGAGCTTACTAAAAAAATAAGTGTAATAGCTAATAACATAATTTCAATTGAGATTAACAATAAAATTACATTTTTTCTATTCAAAATAAATCCTATTAAACCAATTATAAAAAGAAAAAGTGAAAAAGTCATTTTTAATAATAATTTTCCTTTAGGAACCTTGGAACATAAAAATTTGTATAAATTTAAAAAAAGCAATAAATTTATAGAGTGGTGATAGTTAAAAATAAAAGTTATGCATTCTTAAAAAAAACCTGAAGCTTAATAAAAACTGTTTTTGCTAACCGTTGGCTCCTAGAATAGCAAGCAAGGCGAAGAGCTTATAAATTTATTGCGTAGCAATAAATTTTTTTGTTGCTTACCGTAATAAGCAAGTAGTGGTAAATTTAAAGGTTTGTTTTTAAGATAAATATAGTATAATTATGAAATATTAATTATGAAATATTAATTTAAACTTATTTTTTTAAAATTTAATTTTAAAAAAATGCGGAAAGAAAAGGAATCGAACCTTTACAGAATTATCCGAACTATTAGCAATAGTTTTATCTTACCAATGATTATCTTTCCTTTTCAAGCTACTTAATGGTAATAATACTTATTATAGGGTTTTTCTTTAACCTTTATTACCTTTTTCTTATTAATAATTAATTCCTTTTGTATTTACAGCTTCTTGGCTTCTTGGCTTCTTGGCTTCTTGCGAAGCCAAGCGTAATTAAAACTTAAAAAATTATAAAACAAAACTTTTACTTTTTAATTATAATGTATAAGTAATAATTATTTTATTATTCTTTTATTAATTGTAGAATACAATTTTTTTAAAGCTTTTTCTTTACTTTTAAAACTAATAAAAAACAATAAAATTGGTTAAAATTTAATTTATTTTTATACAATGATTTAATTATTAATTTAATCGTACTTTGATTAGTAAATAATAAATGGCTTTTATTAATTTCTTTTTTTTGGGTAATAATTAATTTTTTTTTTAACTATAGTTTTGCCAATTTTATTTTAATTATTAATAATAAATAAAAAAATATAAATAAAAAAAAAAGACCCAAGAACTGATTGATTTGAACAATCCCAAATGATTTTGAAGATCACTGTACTACCACTAATACGAAGTTCTTTGATAGAAAGAAAAAATAAAATTTAAATGAAGTAAATGGTTTAAACTTTTTGGTTTTAAATTATTTTTAACCTCTTTTATAATTTAAATACATTATAATTTTTAAGGCTAGACTAATATGGGATTTAAATAATTTAAAAATTGGTGTGGGTGATTTACTTTAATGTGATTAAACTAAATCTTCTCCCGATTATAAAAATACTATTATAATAATGGTAAACTATATTTATAGGATTTTATAATAATTATTATTAATTATATTATTTTATAAATATAATAATTACAAATAAAGTTTAATAATTAAAAATAAAAATATACCATACCAACAGGCCCTAATTATTAGTACGAATAATTTATTAACTACAATAAGGAAGCAAGCTTTTAACTTTTTTAAATAATTATAATAATAATTTAATTTAAAAATATAAGTTTTAAAAATTTTGGGTTATTCATAATTATTAATTTTTTATTTAATCGCCATAATTTTATTGTACCTTTCTTGAGTTAAATGTTCATTGTAATCACTAAAGAAATAACTTCTCGCTCCGCGCTAAAATGTAAATCATCTATATATTTTTCTGGCTCGCTACCGTAGGTTCCTTGGCTTCTTGGCTTCTTGGCTTCTTGCGAAGCCAAAAAGCAAGGGGAGCCCCAATTAAATAATATTTATTTAAAAAAGGCTGGCGCAGGCGTTATTGTTTTACTTATAGTTTTAAAACTTAAAATTGATAATTGAACCATTTTTATAGGAGAATAAGTGTAAACAAAGGCAGGTTCTCGTAAACCGAGTAAAATTTTACTCGTTTCTTTAACAACCAGAGTATTTCTAATATGGACCATTACAAAAACCCTAAAATAATTCTTTTTTCTATTTTATGAGATTTATATAAAACAGATTTGACATTAATTGAACCATCTCCGCTTACAAAACTAGAATTCAATTATTATTGGTAATACTTTTAAATACAAATAAAAGTCTTTCAACGGGAACAACAAACGGGAAAGCGGTTTTAAATTGATTTAATAATCCTAAATTTAAAGCACCTTTGATAGCAACTAGTTCTTCAATTACTATTATAATTAAATTGGTTTTAAATAAGGGTTATATTATAAGCATCTAATCATAATTTAAAATTGGAAGACTTATTAAACAATAAATGGTAAATATTAAAATGATTTACAATAATTTGCAGATCATTTATTGCACTAATAATTAATTTTATTTTATTTTATTTTATTTTATTTTATTTTATTTTATTTTATTTTATTTTTATAAAAACTAATTTGGCCTACACCATCAAATTTTTTAATTTCATTTAATAAATTAAAATCTCTAATATTAAGCATTATAAAAATCTTAGTTGAGGCTATCAACCTGTTTTTGTTTTATTGGTTTTAACTATTTTCAAGTTAAATGAAAACTCAGCATCCGCAAATCCAGTTACAGCCTAAGGATTAAAATAAGATTACGTTGATGTTGTATTAGATGCGCTTCATACTAGTAATAAGGTAGTTAAGGCATGTGGTTTATTTATATTTTTTGGTCTTTTTATTATATTCATTTTGTTTATAAATACAACATAACAATTTATATATTTTTTTTTTTCAATGGGGGTGCAGTTGCTTTCTTACCCTATCAAGGTGGTTATTAATTAACCGTTGCCGGAGGTTATAATTTGTATTTGTGAGAGGATAATAAGCCGTACAAAAAGGAGAAATCAACATTTATTTATTAATCATTTCGTACTTTTTTACTTTTGAAGGAGAATAATGAAAGTTTAGCACGATAGCAGCTTATATTTATTTATAAGATTACAGAGGATTTTAACATTTTTATGATGCTAGCTTTTTAATTTTTAATAATTGTTGTACAATAATAATACTTAATATATTGTTTTATAAAAAATAATTAGAGTAATGAGAATAATAAGAATTTTAATTACTTTTTTATTAATAAAAAGCTGTTGGTAACTTGCTTCGTAAGTTTTGCATCTCATTTTTAACAAAAAAACAAGAACCAACGTGTAAACTATTAAATTAATTAAAAATTGGCTTTTTGTTTAAATTAATATTAACGAGCCTTATCGGAATTGAACCGACATAATCTTTCGTGACAAGAAAGCACTTTACCATTAAGCTAAAGGCCCCTTTAAAATAAAAAATTAATTTACCAAATAATTAAAAAGTATTTACAATAAATTAATTGCAAATTTAATTAAAATAAATTTATTCCGTTTAGAATTCAAATTAATTATAATAGGTAAAATCAACGTAAAATAAATTAATTATTTTTAATTAATTATTATTATATTAATTAAAAATAATTAATAAACTTAAATAAACTTAAATAAAATAAAAATTATTATTTTTAAAAGCAAAAACAAGAATTGGTAGATTTGAACTACCCTTTCTAATTTTGGAAATTAGCGTACTAACCAGCTATACTAAATTCTTTTTTTTTACAAAACACTAATTTTTTTTATTATTCATTACCGCTAGTTGCAGTAAAAAGCAACCAAGCGCTGCCAACTACAGTTGATTAGCATAGCAAAAAACAGCCAGTATGGGCGGAGTTGTTGCGTAGCTGAAAGAGTGGTAAAAATAATATAAAAATAAAAATTATAACTAAAATTAAAACTTAAACTTAATTAAATTAAATTTGAACTTTAACTAAAATTTAAAGTTTAATTAAAACTTAATCAGTTTGTTTTAAAAATAAAATAAATTAATTTTAAAATAGTAAAACAATTATTAAGCATTAGAAAATGAATAATAAAGCAAAAAAGCCCTTGCTAGCTTCCTACGGTAGCAAAGACGAGGGTGAGCAAATCATTAAATAATATAATAATTTTTAATTTATTATAAAAACCAAAAAGTAAAAAAAAAACAACTAAAATAATTAATAAGTAATAAAGCAAACACTTTAATATTTATTTTTTAAAAATTTTATTATTTTTATTTTTTAATAAAATTTTAAAAAGGGTAAAGAAAAAGAATCGAACTTTTAACCACATGGCCACAGTATGTTATTTTAACCAATTAAACTATCTCTACCTCTTTTAATTTGTGAATTTATTAAAAAAGTTGCTAGTATAGCAAGCGCTTGTTTTATACCTTCTTTAATAAGATTTAACTTTTATTTATAATATAAAATAAGTAGATTGCCAGTAAAAAATCTACTCAATCTAAAGCTTTAGCACCTAATAATTTTGATCCTCTTCATTGTATTTTTTTAATAAAATTATTTATGTTTTTTAATTTACATATTAATAAATTTATTATAATTAATGATTTTTTATTAAAACATTATTATAGACTAAGTAGTCTTTTTTAATTTAATCAAAATTATTTTTAAATTTAATTAAAATTCTTTTAGTAGCTTGCTAGCAATATATTATTTAAGAGCTATAATTTTATTAAGCCCTTCATTAGAAAGATGCTCATTTTTAATAATTAAATCTAAAACCTAAAACCATATTTTAAAATGAATTAATTGAGTAATTAATAAAGAATTAGATTCAAAATGTTTAATAATTAAAAAACAATCTTTTAATGATTGCACTTTAAACCATAAAACATTTAGATTATTGTTTCCTGCTTTAGCTCTTTTTAAATTATTATACTCCCAACTTCAAAGTAAGCTTGAATAAGATTTAATTGTTTATTCTTAGCAAAATTATTTGTCGCGACTAATCTAAATTCAGGTTTAACTATATTTAATTGTTTAATATATTCTTAAATTTTTTGTAGCAATATTAAAAAAAAAATGTAAACACACCGTCGCTGTAATTATTTATATAATCAAGATGAAAAATTATTTGTATTAGTTTAAAAAGTATACCTTTATAAGATATTTTTTTTTCAATGCTAGGTTAAACTATCCTAGTATAGGGCGGGCCATTAACCGCTTACAGACTCTTCACTGCCTACTCACTCCCCTTGAAGTTAAAATACTATTTTACCGCAATTCTCTTTTTCAAGGATGTTTGGGGAAGCTTTATTTTCATTGGCGTAATAATCTTCTAGCGACTTGCTTATTTTACACTCTTGGGTCTTTTGCTTTAAATAATAGTGTTCACGTATATTTATTTTCTTTATTTTCAAAGACTACGATTTTCATTATTTGAGAATTGGGAGTTTTATTATTGAGGAGTATGTCCTTTCTAGCTTACAAGAGATTCAGTGCTAATTCACTTTCATTCATAAAAATGCTCTTAGGCCCAGTTATTTTAATTCTTTTTTGTTCAACCTTACTTTATTTTAATTGTTTTATTACTTCAATTCTGTACTTTAATTTACTGATTTATCTAAGAAAAAAAGCACATGGTTTTTATTTAAAACTCAACTTCAATTGGAGAAAGATTAGTGTTTATACGCTTAGTTTATTTTTTTAAAGGTAAATAACAACTCCTTCATGTTGATTTGATAATAAATTTTTCAATTTTTTGAAAAAAATTATACGGTTAATATTCCCCAGTTAAGGGCGGCTCTCTTTAAAGCCTAATTCTACTACCAAGAACCTTGATAGAATGGTTGACTAATAAGGTAACATATGCTTTATTACCTAGCTCTAAAATAAAATAACTAAATTATTTTAGTTAATATTACCTTTATAATTAGAACGTAATTATTTTATTCATAATTTGAATAAAAATAAATTCTTTCATTTTCAAATTAACACTCACATTTTAAAAAAATAAATTTTATTTTTGATTTTACTATTTAAAATGTTTCTTTAATGAGTGGTGGTGGTTTAAATAAAAAGTGTATTATAATGCAGCCGCATTTTCTAACACGGCTACTCTGCGTTGACTTTTGAGATTTTATTTATTTAATATAAATAAATTTTGTTTAAAACTTAATTTAAATTATAGTTTAATTAAATAAATTATAATTATTAAAAAAAATTAGAAATAAAACTTATTTTAAATTAAAATAAATTCAACCCCAGTGACAGACAATTCTTAATGTTTAAAATATTATAATTTAAAAATTAAATTACTGTATAAAATTTAAATTTTTTGTAAAACTATAGTTGCGCAACAAAAATATTATTTTTTTTGTTTTTTTTTACAAATTAAAAAAATATAATATTTTAAAAAAGACTATTTCTTACTTAAAAAAACATAAGTTAAAATATTTAGTCGTTGGCCCTTTTCTTAATTTTAAAAATTTAAAAATAAATAATAAGGGTGCTAATTGTTTTTTATTTTTAATAAAATAATTTAATTTCTTAGCATTTAATTTTTAGCATGTAAACTAATTTAATTTGTGTACAGCTTCTATTAATTAATGAACCAATTGTTAATTTAGTTCATTTTGAAGAAAAAACTTCACCGGTACGTCTACTAATTACCGATTACTCGAAATTCCGACTTTATGAAGTAGAGTTTCATACTTCAATCCGTTTATAACTTTTTTTAATGTTTAGCTCATCCTTACGGTTTTGCATCATTTTGTAAAAGTTTTTGTTGCACGTTAGTAGCCCATTCCATAAGGGTCATAAAGACTTGTCTTGGCCCTAAATCAAGTTGTCATTATAACAACAGTGTTAAGTTTAAATTAACAAAAAGGATTGCGTTCATTTGTGGAATTAACCTAAATCCTCACGGTATGAACTGACGACAGCCATGCAGCACCTGTAATTTTAATTTGTAAATTAAAACAAATGTTTTAATAAAAAAAATTATTCAAGGAATGGTAAGATTTTTCGCGGGCAATCGAATTAAACAACATGCGCCACTTCGTTTGCTTCAAAACCGACTATTTTTTTTGATTTCACTTTTGCAAGTGTACTCGCAAGGCGGAATGGTTATAACTTTTGCTTAGAAATGATAAAAATATCAAAACTACCATTCATAGTTTACAGTGGAGAATACAAGAGTACCTAATTCTTTTTTTTGCCTCCACCCTCGTACCTCAACGTTAATCTTTATTGGAAAATTGCTTTCGCTATTAGTATTCTATTTAGTATCTCAGTATGTCGACACTACACTAAACGTTATATTTTCCTAAAATTAGATTCTATACTTTTTAAAAAATTATTAAAGTAAGTCTGCGTACCCTTTAAGCCTGATTAAGATGGAAAATTTAGCGCTTCTGGCCTTACCGAGTCTTCTGGCACCCATGGTAATTAAATTTATCATGCAATTAAATATTATTCTTTTCTACCTTTATTCATTCCAGCTTTAATTTTTCTAATTTCTTCTAATCCTTCATTTGTAAGATGAGTTCCTTTATCTATTAAATGAGCAATTTTACATCAATCTATAAAATCTAAATTTTTAATACCACAAATTGGATATTTATTAAAAAATGGTATAATTATATTTTTTATGTCAGCAAATTTACTTACCACTAAATATACTACTGCACCTCTAGTGTCTTTTTCAATTCTTCCAGAACCTAAATAATTAATTAATAAATTCATTAATTTAATATCTCTTTCATGTTGTGTGATTCTAAATCTTAAAGATACTCGAAAACCAATTTTATTTTCTGATTCTCTAACACTAACATCAAAATTACCTTCTCCACAAACAAACCCTGAAATTCAATTAGGGTTTTTAATATTGGTAGTTTCAATAATAGCTCTGTTAACTGGAGTAATTAAACTAAACTCTGATTTAATAGTATCTGAAACACCCAAATTCATAGAAGCTTTAATATTAATTATTTGTTGTAAACCATTTAAAGTTAAATGCTCATTTTTGTTAATTAATTCAACAACTTGTACAAATAATTTAAAATCAGCAGCTTTTTGAGTTAAAAGGGGATATGCTTTAAAATGAGGTATTATAATAGTTGTTAATTCATTAATGCTATTTACTGAATATCTTAATGCATTAGCTTTTGTATCTTTTCTAATTGTTCCAGCGCCGTTAAAAAATTGTTGTATTTTATTTAATAATAAACTTTCTCGTTGATTTAAACCAATCGTAAAAAATGATCTAACACGTCAACCAGTTTTAAGCTTTTTATCTTTATAAATTGTAACACAAAAACTAGATTCAGCATCAGAAAAACCAGATACAAAATCAGGGTTTAAATTACCAGGAGTTGCACTTTTTGTAGAATATTTTTTAATATTTAATTGTTTAGAAGGGATTTTAACTTGATAACTGCTTTCGCAGCCCATTAGAGCACACCTTATATGTATTGGTTTTTTAATAATAATTGATTTGCAAATATTATTATTATTAATAGGATCAACAACAATAATTGCTTTACTATTATTATTTAAATTACTAATACATAAACTACCATCTGCTCGTTGCGCTTTTACAGGTTTTGTTTTTAAAACAACCCCTGACTTAGTTCCGCGATTACCCATTTTCTTTTCAGGCATCTTATAACTTGTTACCATACCTGAGTAATTACTTCAGCCACAAATAACCTTTCGATTACTGCTTGGTATTATAAGCTTTAGGGCTTCCCCGGAGTTTGATAGTTTATCCCATAAATATGTTTTCCCAAAACACAAAACAGGTTTAGACAGCACTCAAAATTAAAAATTATCATTATTAAATATTAAATTTTCTATTGGATAGATTTCAGTTGGCTCGTTCACTCTTGCGAGCATTGACAAATATTCTCGGCTGCTGGTCGATACAACGAGGGATATTTCATTCCCACTGTGGTCATTAAATCTTTTGACTATGACTATTGATTATAGGCTTGGTGAGCCATTACCTCTTTTTAATTATACCAACTACCTAATCAATTTAGTAAAGATCCTAAAGCGGAAACATCCCTTTTTAAATATTCAACAAATTATAAAATAATTATATAAAGTATTTATTATTTTTAATCTCTAAAAACTTTAAATAATAATTTATTTAAAAATATTAAATAAATTATTATTTTTAGGGAACTTATTTACTAATTCTACTCACCCCTTCACTGTTTAAACAATTATTTAAACAAATTTGCATGCCTTAAAACCACTGATAATAAATTCTTCCTGAGCTAAAATTAAACTCTTACTATTTTTTAGAATAAAAAAATTATTCGTATTTTTTATAATATTATTAATTTTTAATTTAAAATTTAATAATAAATAAATTAATGCTTCTTTTATTTTTAAAAAAAAAAATTCCACGCGCTCTAAGTGCAAAAATAAAAAAATAAAAAGGGGAGGGGTTTTTAAAAAATTAAAAATTTAAAACTGCTAAGGTTATTTTAAATTTGCTCACATTAATTAATTATTGTAATATAAAAAATAATTAAAATAAAATTAATTATATAATTAAAGCAAAAATATTTACCAGTGTTTTTAATTAAAATTGACTTATAATTGAGCTTTGAAACTTACGTAAAGCAGGTTCATAATAATTACTTATTTTCAATAACAACAGGCAGATCATTATAGCAATGAAGAGGAGTTGGTGCAATCAAGGCCCATTCTAAACTATTTGCAGTTAAAGCATTATCATTAAATACTTTTGTTGAAGTAAAGAATTGAGGAACTTGCCAAGGGTTTGCTTTTACTTGTTTACCATTTGTAAAAATATCATAAATAATATAAGCAAATAAAATAGTAGCTAAAACTGACATCAAAGAACCAAAACTAGAAATTGCATTCCAACCAGCAAAAGAATCTGGGTAATCAGGGATTCTTCGTGGTAAACCTGCCAGCCCAAGAAAATGTTGAGGCATGAAGGTTATATTAACACCAATAAACATAGCCCAGAAATGAATTTTTGCTAAGGTTTCATTATACATTAGTCCTATTACTTTAGGTGTTCAAAAATAGAATCCGGCAAATAATCCAAAAACAGCACCCATAGATAGCACATAGTGAAAATGTGCTACTACATAATAAGTCTAGAATAGTAGTTAAATGTAATTTTATTAAAATATAAAATACAAATTTAGCACCACAAGTATAATAATTAAAATAATTTTTAATATAATATTAATTTAGCGCGGGTGCGTAGCTGCGTAGCTGCATAGCTAAAAAAATTAAAATTAAAATTAAATTAAATATGTACTATACCTGATAATAGTAAAAAATTAAATCACACAATATTATTTACAAATTAATTATTTAATTAAATTCTGACTGGAGGAGAAGTATTATAAAAATTGAAAGGCTTAGTTTGTAAATAAAAACCATGCGCGAAGCAGCAAAAAATGCACTGTTAAGGCTAAAATAAAAAATAGGATTAACATAAATACATAATTACTTCTACTCTTCAATTGGTAAAAATTTTTATTAATTTTATTGATTATTACTTTAAATAAAAGCCATTTCTCTTTTTTAGTTTTCTTAAAAATAATTATTATTTTTATTTTTATTGTTACTATTATTGTTTTGTACCTTAATTAATAAAGCCTTGCTAGCCTTCCTACGGTAGTAAAAACTATTTAAAAATGTAAAATATTTTTTAAAATTGTAAGTTAAAGTATATTATTTAAATAGATTATTTAGAAAATGTAGTATATCTTTTAACATTGAAAGCTAAAGTATATTTGTCTAAATAGAACTGTTCTAACTTAATATAATCTGGTAAGTTCTTTGAATTAAACCCAGTCTCCCCCATAAATGTTGGACCTAAAACTAAAACTGAAAGCGAAAATGATGTAATATCATATTTTAATAATGCACTACTAATTGCACTTCCTTTTGCACTTTGTTCTTTTAACCTACTTGAAGTGAAATAATTTTTTAATCTTTTGCCTAAATTTTTAGAGCTTCCTACATATTGTTTTCCATTTTCATTTCCATCACCATTTCCATATTCATTTCCAGTTCCATTTCCAGTTCCATTTTCAGCTCCATTTCCATTTCCAGTTCCATTATAAGTTCACAAATAAATTCCTCGTTTATCTGAAAATTGATTACAAATTTTGTTTTGATCAACCACACTATCAAAATGATGAGTATTTGGCCCAACCGGGAATGATGCAATTAAAGGCAAAGTCGCCCAATAAAAATAATTATTAAAAGAACAATAATAAATCAATATTATTAAATACAGTTAATAATATTGATTTTTGCTACGCAGCTTAAAAGCTACGCACCCGCGCTAAATTATATTATAAACTGTTATTTAATATTGGACTATTTCTTATTTTTTTTTTTTATACAAAATTTAAATGTTTAGTCTCTGAAGTTAAAGTACAATTTTTTTTAAATTTTAAAACTTTAACTTGCTTATTAAATTATTAAGCTCTACTATTTTATTAATTAAAATAATTAAAAAAATAAAAAGAATTGGCTCAATATTCCATAATTTAATTTTTAAGCAAATAATTCAATTTTACCATAACACTTACGTAAATTATCATGGAAACTAACGTCTAAACTAGCATTTGATAATACTACACCTGTTACTAAAAATACTAATTTTTTTTTATAAGTGAATTTTATAGAGCATAGATTTAACCATGAATGGTGCAACAAGCGCTCTAACTTTAGGCATAGATTTATAAGAAATATATATTCGATAGTTCCCCTTCTTGTTATGCAATGTGCAAATTAAATCATACCGTATAATTAAAACATTCATTAATCGAACTGTATCTTGAATAGTAAAACTATCCGTGCACAATACTAAACCAGACCCATGAATAGTACCATCACATTGGATTCAATGCGCTAAGGCTATGGGTGTTAAATCAAAATAAATGTCGAAAGGTACAACTTTAATATTATTAGGATATCACTTGTTATAAAGCTCAGTTAAACAAGGTAAACTTCTTGTTCAAAATACTATTCCATAGAATTTATTGCCATTTAAGTAGTGTGTTACCGAATGTGGTAAACTTTTACAATAATGAGATAATAGGTTAAAAACATATCAAATATATTCAAAATGGGATACAGATTGCTCAAGGGCTAATAATGCATTTTTAGCGTGCTTATTTGTAAAACGTAACAAGGCATCACCTAGCAATAGTCCAATTATTATACCTTCTATTTGATAAGGTAGTTTTACCATGGCTGCAACTATTCGAGAAAACATAGTGGTACCTACATTTGAAAATAAATTTGAACCCCAAACTACTAAAGCTGTATTTTTATTGTTATTGTTATTAGAAAAAGTTTTCATATTAAATTATTAAAAAAAATCCCCGAGCTATTGTTAAAAAAAAAATATAAAGCCGGGGTTAAAAATCTCGCCACATTAATATTATTAAAAAAAGCTTGAATATTATTTTATAATTATAAAAATATTCAATTTACGCCTTTTTTGCTTTCGCAAGAATAATATTAAATATTATAAAAAAATAAATTATTTATTTTTTTCTTTACTTTTAAAAATTTTAATTTATTTAAATTAAAACCCTACAAAATTTAAAGAAAAAGCACAGAAGCAACATCTAAACTAGCATTAGATAAAACTACTCCTGTTACAAATAAAAATACTAATTTTTTTTGATTTTTATTTTTTTAAAATAATTAGAATATTTTCTTAAAATCACTCCCGTATTTTAATTTTTATTTAATTTAGCTTATGAATCTTTTATAAAAAAATAAATATTCTTTATAAGGTCTAACTAATAAATCATATTTTTTAATTAAATTATGATTAAATTTAGTATAAAAAAAAAAAGCCTTTTTAATATGAGAATTTTTAATAATTTCTAAGTATAAATTATTAGCATCTTTTAAAGATCAAAAAGATATTTGGGACTTATCCTTTTTTATTATTCCGATTCTTTATTATTTGAATTCTAATTTTTTTAAAATTTTGATAAATTTTAATAGGTTTAATTTCTTTTTTAATTTGGTTTAAAATAATAATAGCACTGGATTCAAGCAAAGTTAATGAAGTCATTAAAACTAAATATACGACCCTTTTACTAGCAAAGCAAGGGATTTTTTATGCATAGCTTTAATGAAGATTTAAAAATTACAATAAATAATTTAATTAATCTTTTTAATCGCTTGCTAGCTTCTTGCTGCGCCAGCGAGCCAAGCTCCTCCTTTTAACAATAATAAGGGGGGATTAAAGGAAATTCAACAAAAAATTAGTATTTTTGGACTATCTCTTATTTATTTTTTAAAATGGCAACATAGTCTCTGGGGATTAAATAAGATTTTAAAGAAAAAAAAAAACTTATTAATATTTCTACTTTTTTATGTTCTGTTTTACCTTAATTTTGTATTCTTATTTTCCTACTGATTATTCTAATTTAAAAGCTACGCCATACGCGCTTCGCGCTGCTTCTTGCGAAGCCAAGCAGAGAATTTTTCAGTATAAAAATTTAAAAGCCTTTAATGAGAACTAACAGTTTGTATAATCCTCCTATTGTAAATAATAAAATAACAACTTTAAACTATTTTTTAAAGTTTTACACTTATTATTAAAAATTATATTTTTAAAATTAATAAAAGTGTAAAAGAACTTGTAAAATTCTTTTAAATCTTGAAAATTATTTTTTTTTACCAACGTATTCCTTTTTTTTTAGGTAACGAAGAAAACAAAGATCAGCCAAGTATTGATTCACTAAGAGTAGAGCAAAGTAAAAATAAATTTGCATATGATTAATAAAGAAAACTAAAATGTATTAAATTATTTAAAAATTAAATTCTTTCTTTTTAAATATTAGAATAATATTTTAGTAAAAAAAATAATTTAAAGTTGGATTCTATCTTTCTATTCTATTAAATTTGTTTCCATTTCAAAGTTAAAGTAATGGGAGCGCACTATAATTTTATTTGTGTTAACATTTGTTATTAAAGTTAAATTATGAAAAAGGAGCGCATTAACCCCTTTTTTTTTAAGGAGGTAGAATAGCAGTGCTTCCTCCCTATACTACTGCAAGGCAAGGAGTAGTTGTAAAAGAATAGATTAACATATAATCTCTGAAGACCTTTTTATACAATTTAAATTAGCATGTTAACCATAAAATAGATAATATGATTAATAGCTACGCATTAAAAGTCTTGCTTATTTTTTAATCATAAATAACTCTACTTTTTAAAATGTCTTTTTAGTATATTGAGTTATGTTGAAATTAAAAACCATTATAAAATAAATTATAAATTATAAAATTCTAAAATTTAAGCATTTAGTTAATTAAAAGTTTTTAATTATTTAAAACTTAAAAAAAGAAGTTTTAAACCAAACTTTACCTTAAGGTAAAGAACATTAAAATAGAGCCTATTGACCCCATAGCATAAAGCATAGGAGCTGTAAATCTAATAGATCCTCCGTATGCCGTTGCTAACCACGAGAAGATTTTAATACCTGTTGGAACAGCAATAATCATTGTTCTAAAATTAATATTTAAACCATATAAAATATCTACAGTATATTATTAATAATAACCATCAAACAATTATTTTCATAGAACTTACAGTTATTTAAGTTATACTACTAAAAATTACTTATGTAAAAATAAAAATATTTTATAAAAAAGAATAAATATTAAAATAGGACTTTTTCTTTTTCCTTAATTTATAATAAAAGAAAATTACATAAAGCCTCTAAGGTTAAAAAAATTGAAAACCTATGACTCACTAATTTAAAAGTTTAATCATATATAGTAAATTTATTTACTTTAAAAAAGTAAATATTAAAAGCGGCAAGCTAAATTTTACCCATTTAATAAAAATTTGTAATAAAAACTTTAAAATAATTTAAAAAGAACAATATAATTTTTATTTAACTTAATTTTAATAATTCTGATACTTCTTTTTTTTTCTCTCTGCAAGCTGCAAGGTTTTTTTTTGTAGTTACCGGCGAATAAATTGTTAGCTAAACCTAAAATTATTTATTTGTAATTTTAATTTAAGTTCGACCCTTTATTTTATATTTCATAAAAGGTATAATATAAGGATCAATGATCCCTCTTAGTAAATTAATAGATTTTGTTGAAATATAAATTCGAGGTTTACCATTATCATAATGAATTGAACAAATTAGGCCGTATTTAATTATTAAAACATTAATTAAAATTACTACTTCTTGTACAGTAAAATTAAAAGTACAAATTAAAACACCATCATTTCTAATAGCCCCATCACCCATTATTAAAAAAGCTAAGGAGATAGGATTAATATAACTAAATAGCCAATCAATAGGAGGTAAAACTTTAATGCCATTTAAATAAAAAATATTATAAAGCATTGTTAAAAAGGGTTATGTTCGTGTTTGCAAGGTGATAGCATAAAATAAGTTTCCTCTTGTTAATGCACTGCTTGTATAAGGCATTGATTGACAGTAGTGGCTAAAAATTGAAAAAACGTGTCAAAAAAAAACAAAATTAATCATACTCTGTTTAAAACCTAATCTTGCATTAGGTGTTTTTCTGTTAGAATCAACTTGTAATCAAGCATCACTAAGTAATAGACCAAATATTACAGAAATAGTATAAAAAGAAAAAGAAGTTAAATTTCTTACAAAATTAGTTATCTTACCAGAACCAATTGTACTATTTAAACTATAAGCACTTCCCATAGGTATTAAACTAGTGCAAGAGGAATAAGGATATTGTTGTTGTAATTTATTTAAAGTTGCTTTAGTTAAATTTTTAAAAGGTAATTGGATTCAAAATACAGTATTTAATAAAAACAATGTATTTAAATCTTGAAATTCAAAATGTGTTGCCGCAGTAAAATATGCTCTCGTATCAACCTACTGTTAAATATTTAATATATTTTAAAAATATTTTACGTTGCCTTACTATACTAGGCATAAGCGTAATATTTAGAATTTTATATTAAAAATTTAAAGTGGACTTTTTCTTAATCTAAATTAAAACTTGCTTATTTAGCATTAAAAATAAATAATAATATTTTTCCAACTTGCTAAAGCTGGCTCTCATTACTTGCTACCTAATCAAGAATTTCAATAAATGCAACTGTAAACCTATATTTTTATATTGTGTTTAATAATTATTAGTTGCTTACTACGTTAATACTTATTGTTAGATTTTTTTCGTAAAGTCTCTGAAGATAATGCTACAAAAAATATAATATTAAAATTTTGTGGCTCCTTGCGAATAAATTTTAAAAGTTTTAATAAACTTTAAGTAGCCATTGCTATTTCTATCGCTTTGCTAGCTTGCTAACTACGCTAGCAAGCTAGCAATAAGCAATTTACTTTTTGCTGTTTCACGTACTTAAATTAATTAAAAAAAAAACAACATTTTAACATTTTAAATTTAAACTAGAATATTGTTAATTTAAAAAACGTAATTGTTTTTATATTTATTTTTTTCGCAAATAGAAAAATCATAATTAATTTTATCACTAAAATTAACGACGTTAATTTATTATCAATTTTAAAGTCCTAATTTGTACACCATAGAAGGGTGCATATGATTTAAAATTAAGGATTTAAGTAAAGTCGTACTTTTAACTGTTACATAAATTCTTAATGCTCCTTTTTTCCCAGGGGCTTTAGGTGTTGTAACTTTCAATGAATAAGTATTTTGTAAAAATTGAGCTAATCTTTTTGTATCACTAGGAGAAAATGAATCAGTACAAATATATAAACCACCTGATGTAGCACTGGCACCATCTTGCATAATTCAATGAGCTAAAGCTAGAGGAGTTAATAAAGATAAATCCATAGGCACTATTTTAATTGTATTATTATAAAACAATTTAAAAAATTCAGTAAAAAAAGGTAAAGCTCGTGTTCAAAAATTTAAACTTGTATAAGTATTACCTGTTCTTTTATCATTATATGAATTAGAATGGTAATTAGCTGAACAATAAGATTGAAATATGGAGAATATAAAAAGAAAATAGGCTTGATGGATAATTGATTGAGTAAAACCAAATCTTGCATTTAACCCTCTAAGAGGTAATTCTAATTTCGCATCACCTAATAAAGAACCAAAAGTAATTTGTTTGATTTCATCATCAGAATAATTATAATTTTTATTTTCAGCTAATTCTCCAAGTGAAATAGGGATGATACTTAAACAACACAAACAAGCAGTACTAGAAAAAGGAAATAAATAATAAAAAAGGTATACTTTATAAATTAAATTAATAAATTGTGCATCTAAACCTACAGTGTACATGTGGTGAGATCAAACAATGAATCCAAGAATTCCAATTGAGAACATTGCATATACCATACCTAAATAACCAAAAATAGGTTTACCACTAAATGTAGAAATTACATGTGAAACAACTCCAAAAGCAGGTATAATTAGAATGTACACTTCAGGATGACCAAAGAACCAAAATAAGTGCTGATATAAAACTGGATCTCCACCTCCTGCTGGATCAAAGAAACTTGTGTTAAAGTTTCGATCACATAATAACATAGTGATTGCTCCAGCAAGCACAGGTAGCGCTAGTAGTAATAAAATAGCTGTTACAAAAATAGCTCATGAAAATAAACTTATTTTATGTAAGCTTAAACCACCTGCTCGCATATTTAGTACAGTTGTAATAAAATTAACAGCACCCAATAGTGAAGACACACCACTAAGATGAAGTGAAAAAATTGCTAAATCAACTGATCCTCCTGAATGAGATTGAATCCCTGCAAGGGGTGGGTAAACTGTTCACCCTGTTCCTGCCCCATTTTCAACTAGAGCAGAAAGCAATAATAGAATTAATGATGGTGGTAATAATCAAAATGAAATATTATTAAGTCTGGGAAAGGCCATATCGGGCGCTCCAATCATAACAGGCACTAAATAGTTTCCTAAACCACCTACAAGTCCAGGCATCACCATGAAGAAAATCATTAAAAATGCGTGGGCTGTAATAATTACATTAAATAATTGATGATCCCCTTGTAAAAATTGAATTCCAGGAGCTGAAAGCTCTAATCTAATTAAAACAGAAAAAGCTGTTCCTAAAAGGCCAGAAAATACTGAAAAGATCAGGTAAAGTGTACCAATATCTTTTGCATTAGTTGAAAACATTCATCTAAAAAAATTTGCCATTTTATAAATGTATGACCCTTTTATAAAAGGGATTTTCTAATTAATAGTAGTACCTTTTTAATATTAATAATGATTAAAAATTAGAATTAGAAATCTAAAAAATCAATCATATTGAATTAAAGGAAATTTAAAATAAGAGTTTTAAAACAATTTAGTTTTATTTTTTATGTTTCTTAAAAATTCTGTTAGATTAAAATTTGGTTAGAAACATTTAAATTAAGTGGTGAAAAGTAAATTATTTAAAAATTAAAAAAACTACAAAGGTTAGATTAAAATAACTTTCAATTCATCTTTTATATTAAATTAAATATCTAATTAAAATTAAAAGTAAAATTAAATTAATTTTAAAAAATTATTATTTACAAGTGTTTTAAATAAAAATATAATAAAAATAATAATATAATAAAAATAATAATAAAACTATTTAATATGTTTTTAATAATTCAAGATGATCTCAATTAAAGTGTGTTCTAGACTTGTTCATACCTGCAACAAGTTTCTTAATTTTAGCTCTTCCTTCTTCCGTAATGTGCTGTTTAACTACCATCATATTGTGTCCAGTTTTCCAATCATTGTAATTAAGTCGCTTACTTGATCATAATGAATATAATTCAAAATATTTAATTAATTCAATCCGACTAACTAAACTTGAAATAGCAATTAAATAATAATTACTATTATTATTATGAGTGGAAGTATTAAGATTTACTAAAAAAGCATTAGCAATTAAAGATAAAACTGGTAAATAAGACTCAGCTGTAATAGGATCGTTCATATGTAGCTCTAGCCGGAATCGTGCTTCAACCCGATTTTTATTGCCGCTAATTCTTACAACAAGACTAAACGAACCATCAGCCTCTGCAAAACCATTTAAAACTATAAATGAATCTTATAAAGCATAGATTTAACCATATAAGGTGCTACAAGGGTTTGCAATTTAAGCATTGATTTAGCTGCAATATAAATTCTATAGTGGCCAGGATTAGGGTGTTGTATGGTGCAAATTAAATCGTATCTTATAATTAAAACATTAATTAAACGAACCGTACCCTGAATGCTAAATGAGTCTGTACAGAGTGTAATCCCACCATGGTGGCAGCCCCATCGCATTGGATTCAATGCGCAAGAGCAATTGGAGTTAAATAAAAATAAATATCAGAAGGAACAACTTTAGTACCCTTCTGATACCATTTGTAATAAAGCTCAGTCATGCATGGTAAACATCGTGTTCAAAATACAACCCCGTAAAAAACATTGCCCTTTCTCTTGTGTGTTGTTGAATTTGGCAAACTCTTGCAATAATGAGCTAACAAATTAAAAACAAATCAAATATATTCAAAATGAACAGTAGATTGCCCAAGGCCTAATAACGCATTTTTAGCATGCTTATTCGTAAAACGTAACCACGCATCACCAAGCAAAAGCCCATAGCAGATACAGAGCACATTAAAAGGCAAGGTTACCATTTCTGACACATACCTAGAGTAGCGGCCTGAATCTACATTTGAAAATAGGTTAGAACCTCAAACAACAATAGCTTTATTGTTATTAGAAACTTCATCTTTAACGTTCACATTGCTTGAACAAAAAAATCGATAAAAATTTGCCATTATCTTTGTATGACCCTATTATTATAGGGATTTCCCAATTTAAAAAAGCACCTTTATTTAAATATATTTTAAATATATTAAAAAGGAAATTTAAAAGTAAATTATAATTATAATTTATTTGTATTTTAGTTAGAATAAATAAATATTAAAAAAGAGGCTTGCATGCAAAGCAAGCGAAGCACATTAAATTTAATTTAAAAACTAAAGTTTAAAATTTTATACAACCACACCTACAGAGCATAGTAGTAAAACTAAGCATAAATTAATTTATAAAGTATAAAGCTAAAAAAAAAATATAATACTATAAACCCTCCCTCCCTCATTTTCTATTTTTATTTTAAATATTTAAATTTATATAAATTAAATAATAAGATTAGAAAACTAGCTTTAGTTTAAAAATTTAAATTATTTATTTTTAAAAGCAAAAACCCATTTTATATTATATTTAATGTATTTTAATTTTATCTACTTTTAATTTAAGTGGTGAAAATTAAAAAAAAATAATAAAACTGCAAAGGTAATAGTATAATTGCAATTTTTATTTTAAAATAATTTTAAAATAAAGTCTACATTATAAAGTTTTGTTACAAGTGTTAAAAAAAAAATATTTACGGTTTTAAAATAAAAATAAAAATAAAAATAAAAATAAAAATATAAAAATAAAATAATTATCCACAATTAAAATACTAATTTATTTATGTACTTTATTATTTTAAATTTATAGTAAGCTCTTAAAATTAATACTTATTAAGTATAATAATTTGCATACTTGTTTTAGTTACATATTAATCTTTTTAAGACGAATAATAAAAAAGCTTGATTCAGTTGAATAAAATTATGCGTTTTTTTTAAATTTAATTTGCTTTTATTTTATAAGCATACTTTTCACCATGTAGGGTAAAACAATACTTCGTAGTTTATCCATTGATTTTGTTGAAATATAAATCCTAGGAAATTTATTACCCTTACTATCTTTTCTTCAATGAATTGTACAAATTAATTCATATTTAATAATTAAAACATTCATCAATCTTACCACTTCTTGAGTAGAATAAGAGTAAGTACTTAATAAAAACCCATGTCTACTAACAGAACCATCCCCCTTTATTCAGTGTGCTAAAGCAATTGGAGTTAAATAATGAAAAATATTAACTGTACTTCTTTTTTACCATGAGGATTCCATAAATAATACAGCTTGGTAAAACAAAATAAGGAACGAGTAAAGAACCCCATAATGTATGTTATTGTATTAAGGCGTTTTTCAGTTCTAGTTCAAGGATAGCTAGAACAATAATGTGCTAAAAGAGTAAAAACATGTCAACAATATTCAAAATGAAATAAGGATTGATTAAGTCTTAAAAGCGCATTCTTACTAGTTTTTGATGCTAAACCTTATCTGCCATCAGATAGTATTAAACCTGTTATTACACTTTCTTGAAAAAATGGTAATTCAATCATTGATTTTATTAAACTATTAAAACGAGGTAGGCCAACACTAGAAGAAATATTCGTTCCCCATATAATAATAGCTTTATTTTCTTGCTCATAAAAGTTTGCCATTATCTTTGTATGATTCTAATATTTAAAGATTTTTCTAATAAAAATGTTACCTTTATTTTAATATTCTTAATATAAAATACTTTAAAGGAAATTTAAAAATAAAATTATAATTTATGTTTATCTAAGCCTAATCCATCCTAGCTTCGCAACTAAAATGGCAATAAGAAAAAATAAATTAAAAAAAAAAAGAAAATAATAATAATAATAATAATAATAATATAAACCCTACCCTGCCATCATTTTCTATTCCTCAAATATTTAAACTTATAAAAAACACAAAATAGAATAAATTTTTTTTGCAAAGCAAAGCATAGAAGTTAAATTAAGAATTTTTTTTTTTAATAAAAAAAAATAAAAAAAGCCTACAAAGGTAAAACCAGTGATTTATTAAATTTATATTGTTTAAATATACTTTAGACTTTATAATAATATACAAAAGGTCATATAAATCATTTTACTTTTATAATTAATTAGAGTCTACTCAAGCAAAGAAATCAGAAACTTCAACGAAGTTGGTTTGATTTTTTAAAACTATAAATGAATTTTATAAAGCATACTCTGTACCATATAAGGTTTAACTTGTTCTCTAATTTTAGGCATTGATTTAGCACTTAAATATATCATAGATTGACCGTATTTTTTTGAATAGAACAAATTAGATCATATCGAATAATTAAAACATTCATTAATTGTACAGTATCTTGAATAGTAAAACTATTTGTGCACAAAATTAAACCACTTTTTTGCGCCATCATCAATTATTTAGTGGGCTAAAGCAATAGGTGTTAAATAAAAATAAATATTAGAAGGTACAACTTTCTTACCATTAAGGTATCATTCATTGAAAAGATTTGTAAAGCACGGTAAAGATCTCGTATAAAATTGTAAAGCATATGTTATTGTATTAAAACGCTTACCAACTTAAAAAGTAGGAGAACTTTTACAATAATGCGCTAAAATAGAAAAAACATGTCATAAATATTCAAAATGAGCCATTGATTGTTTAAGCCCTAATCTTGCATGACCATCCCTATTTTTAGCCAATCAAGCATCACCTAGCAATAGGCCATTACAAATGCAATGCATATTAAAAGGTAGCTCAACCATTGACGATACTATTCTATTCTAGTAAAGCGTGGTCATCCAACATTTGAAGCTAAATTTTCGCCTCAAACTACAATACTTTTTTTGTTATTATTGTTATTTAAATTATTATTGTTATACATTAAATTAAGATTAAAATTTTAGCTACTTAAAGCTCAATGAACATATAATTGTGTTGCGAAGCTAGCCTAGTTAATTATTTTGAATTATAAATTTTATATAAAAAATTCAATTTAACTGGCTGGAATTAAGGTAATAAATTTATATATTAATTATAATGCAAAAACATTTTAACTAGAAATTGAAAACTAGTTTTATTTTATTAAAGTAATATTAAATCTGCAAAGGTTATTTTAATGAATTAAGTTTTATTTTTTACCAGTGATTAAATTAAATTAATTTATTTTTATAATTAATTAGAGTCCACTCAAGCAAAGAAATCTGAAACTTCCACAGCTTCAATAACAACGGGCATAAAGCCGTGCCAAACCTATAAAAAAATACACTATAAAATATCATTAAAATATTGTATTAAATATCCTTAAATTAGGAATATTTTTAACAATATAATTTTGTTTTAATTTTATTATTTTTATCTTTACCAGGTGCTTTAGCTTTTAGACAAGCTGAAAGGCTTGGGTAGTATTCTACTAAATTTGTTTCTAGAGTTGTACATTTTATTTTTTTTTTTACTATTTCCTTTACTTAAAGGGTTTTGCCAAATAGTGATAAATAAAACAGTTAAAAAGTACAATATTTTTAGTACCAGCCTTAATAAAAGTATTTTTATTTTGTAAATTAGTAAGAAAAATTATCGTGCTCTTCTATTTTAAATATGTACTCAAAAATTTTGCTTCCTAGCGAAGCAAACCGAAGAAAACCGAAGGTATAGTTGCATTAAATAAATTAAACAGTGCAGTTGCTCTTATTAATTAAATTTTAATTATAAAAAACCCGCAATATATTGAAAATAGAGTAGTAAAAATCACACAAACTTTTAAATAAAAATAAAAAGATTAGATTACAAAAGGTAAAATAAATAGTACATTTAAACCTACCTTTATAAGTTTACACACAAATAAAATGGAGGTAAAATGTATAAATAATGCACCAATTATTATACAAAACTTAAAGGGGGGGGTAAGATTAATACTTTTATTAAAAATTTAGTTCGCTTGGCCAGCAAGCGAGTAGAACTTTTTATTTTGTATTTTTTTTTGGACTATATTTTACTATTAAAAATAGTTAAAAAAAATAGTCTCTGTGGATAAAAATTTATTCTTATCCTGCTGGTAATAATAATATAATTAATTCAAAAACTAGTAATTATATTATAAAATATTCCAGCATTTTATATAATTTTATTGCAGCGTTAGTATGATTTCACCGCAAATTTCTGAACATTGACCATAGAATAATCCTGGTCTATCAATTAATGCACTAGTTTGATTTAATCGACCAGGTGTAGCATCAATTTTAAGACCTAATGAGGGAACTGCAAAATTATGGATAACATCAACTGAAGATACTATAAATCTAATATGAGTATTAACAGGAACAATAATATGATTATCTGTATCAAGTAGTCTAAATTGACCTACTTCTAAATCAGATTCAGGAATCATATAACTTGTAAACTCTATTGATTCACCACTTTCAGAAAGCATATCAGAATATTCTAAACTTCAGAATCATTGATTCAAAAATAAAATTATGTTAAAAAAATGCTTTTGCTAGCAAGCAAAGCAAATTATAAAATTATTAATATAAATTTAAGAATAATTATTATATTATTATTTTTTTTAATAAAATTAATAATTAAGGAAGTATTCAGTTATAATAAAAAAAATATTAAAAGCTACTTGCTTTCTGCTTCTTCCGCAAGGATTATAATAGTGCGGTAGCTAGAGGCGCAATAAAAATACTATTAATTAAATTTTAACACATAATTTAAAATTCTCGACTGCACATTGTAAAATAATAAAAATTTTAAAATTTGAACCAGTCAGTTGCGATTTTTTTCTTTTAATATAATAAATTAAAAATCGATAGTCTTATATTTTTTAATAAATTAGTTTTTTTGAATTTTTTTCTTGCTTATTTAATTAGTTTTATTTTTTTTTATAATTTAAAATTTAAATTACAATAATTCTCTAATATTACTATTTATGCGTGTAAAATAACTATATCGTAAGTGCTAAAGCTCTGCGTTACGGCAAGTAATTGATTCACCGTAAGAGCGTAGCAAAGGGTAGAAACTGCTAAAGCTGCTATTTCTCTTAAGATTAAAAATTATTAAAAGTTGATTTTAAATTTATATTTATAAAAGCTTAAAAAATAAGTATTAAACAACACAAAAACTAAAAATTTTGAAATAATAGAATCACCAGTACCTAATTAATTTAAAAAAATAGGTTTTCTAGATGTTTAAAACTATTATAAGTAGGTATTAATAGGCTACGGTTAAACTAAAATTTCAATAAAACATTTTAACTATTATCAAATATATTTCTAGTTTAAAGATTAATGGAATACAAATTAAAAATAAGCTTAACCTTTTTTTTTATAAAGTGAGGTAAATTAATAAAGACTTAATGATTAAATCTTATGCTTTTAACTACATAATTATATAAAAAATAGTTATTTAAACATTTAAATATAGTTTTAAGGAAGCATTAAACCTGCTACTTTCCATGCTTTTTTTGCACAAAATACTTCTCCATGCGACCGCTGAGCAGAACCTATAATTATGCAAACGCACAAGCCATTTTTATACGGCAAAATAACACCCTTTTTAAAAATAAAGTGCATAAAAAATTTACCAACTAAAGGTATTATTAACCATAAAATTTAATTACACACCTAATTTATAATGCATTGAAGGGTGAAGTACTTGTAAAAGTATTTCTCTTAGTTTATCAATTGATTCCTTTTTAATATATATTAAATATTGATCATTTTTATTTGATAATTTTTGAATGGTACAATTTAAATCAAATTTAGTTTTTAATATTTCAACTAAGCATTTATTTTCAGCTAAGGTAAAAGAATTAGTTGAAATCTTAGTTCCATAGCCGGTCCAGCCTCCATCATCGCTGATTCAAATAGCTAATGTTAATGGGCTCATGAAATCACCTAAAATTGCAGGTATAATCTTTGTACCATTTTGATAAAATGCATGATAAATTCAAACTAAACTTGTGAATGAAAAAAGTGTAAATTCATAACCATAATATTCTTTTTCAATTCCTTTAATTGTTCTACTATATTTATGTGGTAGTTTAGAAGAGCAATAACCTCTTGTTTTGAAAAAATTATATAAATAAAATAAATATTCCATATGTACCACGCTTTGTTTAAAGAAAAATCTAACCGTTTCACCGTAATTTTGAATTCTTAAACTAGCATGACCATCACCTAGTAAAGATCCAAATAACACACAAATTATATCATAATTATGCGGTCCAATTCGTTCTAAACTTGAAATAGGCTTTTTAGAATTAGGATTATCGCCAAAAAATCTTAACTGTTGGTGCAACATAAATATATTATTGCAGTTAAAATTATTAGAATAATATCCAAAAATAAATAATAAATTATTACATAAATTAGTTTCATAAGAATAAGACTCAAAAAAAAATTCTTCTTGATAAAAATTAAAATTTAATGAAAGGCCATCAACTTGATTACCTGTTACTTTAATTGTTAAAGCTGGTTCAATTACTTCATCTAAAGTGTATAATAGTTTAAATGATGGGAATGCAATAGCTACTAAAACTAAAGCAGGAGTAACTGTTCAAATCAGTTCTAGCATTGTCAACTCCTTTATTAATTTAAAAATTTTCTTTTTTTTTAATATTTTATTTTTATTAAAACAATTTTTATATTTAACCATAAAATTATTAAATATAAAATAAAATAAATATAAATTAAATAATTTATTTTAATAAAAAGGAGTCTAACTATCTTTTTTTTAAATTCAATTTAAAATTAAATTAAGCTAATGAAATTGAAATTAAAATTTCACATATAGTCTATGGCTTTACCTTAAGTAAAGTGCTGATTATACTTTTTTTATTTTTTGCTTTTAAATTAAATTTCAGCATTTAGTGAAAATTCATTTAGATTATAAATTTAAAATCGTTTTTATTTTTGCTTTGTTCTGTAATAATTTAAAAATCAAAGCAAAAATTAATTTAATAAAATTATTTATTTTATTTCTTATAAATTATTCTAAAACAGAATATGAAAGCTTATATTTTTCTTGGTATAAATTACCTGTTTTTAAAATGTGTAAAATAGAAGAATTATTCACATTAAAATATCTTGCGGCTTCACGTCCGGAAACAAAACTTTTAATAAAGACTAATTTTTTTTTACCAGAACAATTTGTCTCCTTGTAAAGATAAACAGCTTTACCTTTTTTTATTGACATTAATTTTTTTGTTTCATCAGATAACTTTGTACCTTTTTTAGCTAAGCCAATTAATTTTTTAGTTTGTTCAGTATGAGTTTTACCAAAAAGTGGATTTTTTTTACCTGATTTTGCTTCACTCATTTTTTTTTTTGATTCAGCACTATGAAGTCTACCTAATAATTTACTTTTATTTTTTGAATAATATTCTTTAAGGGATTCACTAATTCTAGATTTAGTTTCCTTAGAACGTTTAATCCCCAAAGATGAACCAGCCTTTTTAGCTATATTATAAGTAGGTTTTAATAAATCTAAATAAAATTGTTCTCTTTTTAATAAAGAAGAGACTTTGCAATACTCTAAAATTTGTAAGCTAAAATTTTTAAACCCATATTTTATTAAAGCTCTAGAAATAATTAAATTATTTCTTTTAATATAAGATACATTAAAATATCTTCGAAATCGTGCTGCTAAATTCATTGAACTTCCAATATAAATATTTCCATTTATTTTGTTTGTTCATTTATAAATACCAGCTTTTTTATTATTATCTTTTAAAATTAATGATTTCATTGTTTGAGCATTTTTATAATTTTTAATGAGCTTAATAGATTTTATTTTCTTATTATTGGTAATTTTAGTCTTTGTAGAATAATTTCGACAATTGCTTCCTACTTTATTAATATTATTTTTTAAAACAGTAGGTAAATTAGAGATATAAAAATTATTTTTAGATTCAGAATAATAAACAAAATTATAAACATAATAATAATAAAAAATAAAATAATTATATTTTATTGCGAATCCTACTCCTCTTGCAAAGCTAGCAAAAGAGGTAGTCCTTAAATTTAAAATTAAAAATGGGCACAGCATTGTACCGTGGTTTAAATATTTATAAACAATACTATTTTTCGAACTATTAAAATTAGTAATAATTGAAAATAGAATTCAAAGCACACTTACTAAAATAAGAACTAAATAAAATAAAATAGAATCATGCAAAGCTACAATACCATCAAACCCTGGACTAGCACCATCTTGAAAGCCTATTTGTCAAGGCTCAGCTACGTCTAAATTAATAATGTGATTGTTAAAATTAAAAAAAAAATTAAATAACATTGTAAAAAAAATTGTTTAATTGAAAAGTTTTCCCCTCCAAGCGTAGCAGGGAGGGTGTTGCTGCGCAAGCGAGCCAAGCAACTTAAAAGAATAAATCTTTATTAAGCCTACGCAAAGAAGCTGTGAACATTTTCAGACCTTGTTTTAAATTAAAAGGCAGAGCCGCCGTAGGAAAAAATTCCTCCCTCAATTTACTAAAGTTTAAAAGTTTAAAATTAGTTTTTTAAGGAAGAAACAAAAAGTTGAGATACAGTTTTTAAATTAAAAGGCAGAGCCGCCGTAGGAAAAAATTACTCTGCAAAGATTATTTTAATTTGCACAATTTAATTTTGAACAATGTTGTAATTAAAAATACTTATTGTACCTAATCAGACTGTGCTAAATTTTTTTTCTGTGAGTTTTATAAAATTACAAAACATTAAAAAGAGTATTTTAAAAAATGTAGAATTAAAAAAAAATAATAAAATAATTAAGTATTAAAAAAGTAAAAATTAAAGATGTATTTTATATAACATGTTAGGAGCCATATAAGGAGCACAAGTTCTCTAACTTGGAGCATTAATTTAGCACTTATATAAATTCTATAATCTTCTTGCTGTTTATGTAGTGTATAAATTAGCTCGTATCGAATAATTAAAACATAAATTAATCTTACTACATCTTTTAGAGTAAAAGTGTCCGTACAGAATGTTAAACCATATCCTTTTTTGAACCATCCTCCATTATTCGGTGTGCCAGAGCAATAGGTGTTAAATAATGATAAAATTAGTTTGAATAATTTTAATACCTTGAGGATACCATAAATAAAATAAATTAGTAAAACAAGGTAAAAAATCTTGTAGAAAAACCTATACACCATATTTATGACCCTTAAGTTTTCTAGTTTTAGCTCAAGGAAGGCTAGAACAATAGTGAACAACAAATTAAAAACATATTTAAAATACTCAAAATGAATTAAAGATTGATTAAATTGAAAAGGAGCATTAATACTACCATGATGAAATCGTAAACAACCATCAGAAAGCATAAAACCAGTTAGAATACTTAAAATATGTGTTGCTCGCTTGCGCAGCCAGCGAGCAAATAATTCAACGATCGCTGCAGCTATTTTATTAAATCTTGAAAAACCTAAAGTAGGAGGTAAATCATTAATTCAAACTACTATACTTTTTGAGATTACCATTATTTTAATACAACCCTATTTTAATAGGGATTTTCCAATTAAGAGTGTTCTTTTTTTTTAAATATGGTTTAATATAATTTTAATAATTAGCTCATATTTTAAAGAAAATTTATAAAAAAGAATCTTTGTTTAAGCCACATTAGCGGGTTAATAATTTATTATTTAATTTAAATTTTTGAATTAAAAATTAATTTAATAGGCTGGAACTAAGTAATAAGACAAATAATTTTGAATCACCTTAAAAATATTTGATTTTTTTTGAGTGATTAATAATTAAAGGAATAGTGGTTAAACTAAAGTATAAAATACAATCATAAAATTTAATAATCGAAAAAATTATGTTTAAAAAGTAAGAATTAAATACTATAAATAAAAGAACAAAAATTAATAAATAAAAATACTAAAATTAAAAATTGTAAGTTTATTATGTTGTTTTAATTTATTTAAAAAGAATAATTTAAGAATTAAAAATTCTAGTAATAAGTTTATATTTTGATTCATTTGTTAAAAAATTTGTAAATTTAATTTTTTGAGCACATTTTAATAAATAGTTTATTACATTTTAGATTAGCTTGAAATATGAACTTTTATCTTGCTAATAATTTTTTTAGTCAAGCTACCGCATTATTTTATTTTTAATTCTTTTTAATTTTAAATTATTTATTTTTTGACTTTTGAATTAAATATTAACAAGATTGGTGTGAGCATCGCTAATAAAAGTAAAATACTGCTTATTAATAAAATTATCGCATATTGACCATAAATTGTTTGCCCTATAGTTTGTATTTGAAGATTCTTATAAAGAAGAGTAGATGGTTTTACATTTTTTATTAATAGTTCAGAAGAAGAATGAAATTTTTCTGAACAAGTTAATAAATTACTAGTTTCATTACTTGGTCAAAATTCAAAATATTTCAAATGTTGTAAATATTCATTTGAAATTGCAAATTCAAGTGATTGTTGATCATTTGAGTTTAAAAATAAAAAATTAATTAATTCTTTTTCTGAATTATTCCCTAAAATTGAATTTTGAATATTAACCAATATTTGAGCTAAAAAATTATAAATATTAGAAGAAGTAAAATCATGATCAAAACTAGGTATAATTAATAAAAAAAGAATTAAAAATAAAATAGATATTAAAAAAACTATTGGCATTAGTTTTGTAAAATTTTTACCTATCTCAACTGTATTTGTTACTTCTGTATTAAGCATCATAACAATGAAAAGAACTAAGACAGAAATTGCACCAATATAAACCAGCATATAGCTTAAACCAATAAAATTAAGCCCTAACATAATTAAATAAATAGCCACATTTAAAAATAAAGTAATTAAAAAAATAATAGCAATAATGGGATTAGTGCTTGTAATAACGGCTAAAGCAGCTAAAATAGAAAAAATAGTTAATAATTCTAAAAAAATATTTAATAAATTAATTTGCATTTCATTAAATTTAAAAGGTTGCGCAAGGCGCTAAAAAAGTTTTGAATAATTAATATTAAATAACTGCACATTCAACTTGATTCGGTAAATAAACCTTTAATATATTTAAAGGTTTTGTTAAAGTTCAATCACAAACCTTATTAATCGAAAACGCATTACGACTAATTTTATTGCTCTAAAATTAAATTTGAACTTTATATTAATAAAAAGTGCAGCTAGCTTGCTAGCTAGCGTAGCAAGCTAGCAAGCTAGCAAGCAATAAAATTGTTTTTGATAGAATGCAGCAGCCCTTCTAGTTTAGTTAAAAAAGAGTAGTTAAGCAACTTGTTTTTTTTTCTTTTTTCAACCTTTGTTCCTCTCGCTATAAAGCTGCCTCGCTTTGCCTTGCCGCAAAACAAGGCGAGGCAAGAATTAAGCATAGCAAGTGCTGCAATACGGGTTGCAATTTATTTTAAAAGGAAGAGCAAGATAACGCTTGAGATTCTTATTATTTACAAGCAAAGCAAACAAAGAAAAAATGATCAAGTAAAAATTTAAAATAAAGTTTAAAGAGTAGATGTGTTTAATTTAAATTAGAAGGTGAATTAAATATAATAAAATTAATAGATCAAGTTAATTTTATTGGCCTGTATTGTTTGGCCTCTTAGTTATGCTTGTTTAAATATTTTATTAATTATAAAAGGCAAAGCAATTAATCTACATTGCATAACTATCTTTTGTCTAATAATATTTTTAACTTTTCATAAATAAAAAGTTAAAACTCAACAACCAGAATTATAGACAAAAGCAATCAGAAAAAAAGAATTGATTTGTATAAAAAAAAGTAGAAGTAAATTTAAAAAGAAAGATTAAAAAAAAATAATAAAATTATGTAAATTATAAGATAGTTTTAATATTGGCTTCTTGCCTCACACTAAAAACTAAAATAAAGAACTGCAATAGTATAAAGAAAAATAAAAAAAATAGTAATAAATAAAATAATTAAATTAAATATTAATCAAAAATTGTAATTTTTTTTTGTGATCTTCTATTAGTTTTGTAGCTTCGCAATAAAAAGGGTAATTCTTAAATTTAGCCTCAATATTAAATTTTTAATTAAATATAAACCAATAAGTAATAAAAACAAACAATTAAATTCCATAAGGCTATAAAAAAAGTAATAATACGGTTGTACTGTAATCAAATAAGCCTTTAAAATATATTAATTAGATCAAGGCTTATATTAATTTTATTTAATAAGTATTAATAAAAATAAGCATATTTAAATTGAATTTTATTGCTTTTAATTTTAATTAAATTTATTAAATAAAGAATATGTAAATAAAGACTATTAAAAAATTTGTGTATTATTTTGTGTATTATTTTGTGTTTAATATATAGAGCCTAAAAATACTGTAAACATTTATTATAAAAATTTATAAATTTATTTTTAGAACAAGGCAGAAATTAAATAAATCAAAAAAAAAATAGAGTCGTAAACAAGAACAAGCGCACAATAAAAATAATAGTAAACAAGAACAAGCGCACAATAAAAATAATAGCCTAATTTTAATAAAATAAAAATGCTAATAAAAAAATTTACTACAGTCCAAATTTAATTTAAAATCAAAGGCTCGCTTGCGCAAAAAAATTATATTTTATTCTTTTTTTTATTTTGTATTTTTAAATTAAAAATGCAAAATAACAACCGGTTGTTTAAAAATTACTATAGCAATATTTAAACTAAAAAAAATTAAAAGGGTAAAATTGAAATATATTTATAAAATTACTGCTTTTGCATTAAAAAAAGTGGGGTTTTATAAGTGGTTTTATAAATTAAAATAAAAACAAATAATAAATAGTGTTTTATTTTTTTTTTAATAATTAATTTAAAAATGGGAAGGGCTTTATATTTTAAATTAAAGTCTATTTTTAATTTTAATCTACTTTTATACAATTTTTTAAATTAAAAATAATAATATTTTTATTGCTTGCTAGTAGCAAAATTATTTAGAATTTAAAAAACTTCTCCCTTTTTCACGGTTTGCTATTGCAAAATTGCTTACGTGGATTTTATTATATTTAATAAAGTCTTGCTGCTACCATAGGAAGCAAAGTGCTATAAATATGTTCATAATTATTTAATAAAAATTTAATAATTTTGTATTATTAATAAAAACTATATTAATAGCTTAACCCCAATAAAACCAAATAAATGGTTTTTAAATTTTTAATTAATTATACTGCTTTTAAATATAAATACATAAAAATTACCAACACCACAAGTAATAAACCGTGGATTAATATAATTTAAATTATTTATAGTATTAACTAATGTAGATTTTCAGCATCTTTAATATATGAACATACTAAAAGGCTGAAAACAAACGCTTGAATGAAAGATACAGCTAATTCTAATCCTAATATTCCTGTAAATAAACCAAAAGGAATTAAAGTAATTATAAATACTAAAATACTGCTTGTAAATAATTTAAATAAGAAAGAAGATAAAATACCTACCAAAGTATGCGTGGTTTTATAGATTAAAGAGAAAAAGAATAGTAAAAAAAAAATAATTAAAAATAGGTGATTTTATATAAAAATTGAAAATCTACTAAGGTAATAAACCAGTGATTTAATTAAATTTAGATTGTTTATTGATTATAACTATTCAAATTTTGTTCTTTTAGAATTCATATTATCAGCTAAGGTTCGGATAGTTTGTAAACCTTTTTTAGTCAAATGTTTACCACTATTTATAATATTTATACCTTTACAAAAATCAGCATAATCTAAACCTTTTGCTCCTAAAAATTGTGCATCTTTAAACATGGAAATAAACTTATTAATATTAGAAAGTGAAGTAATTCTAAATCTATAAGCAGGCTTATCAGTTTTTAAATGTAAACTTCCAAAACCAATAAAACTTAAAATTCGTTCCATAACTATTAAACTAATAGTATGTTGCACTATACTAATTTCTAAACCACATCTTGCGCCCAATTTAACCCTATTATCTGTTCGAACGAGTAAACCAAAATAACCATCTGAATTTATAAAACCACAAATTCAATGAATATTCATTAAAGACAAATCAGGATCATAATTAGGAACTTCAACAGGGGTATAATTAGGAAAATTTGTAATTAATAATTGAGATAACCCATTTTTAAAATGTGCTTTTAAAGCTATTATTTTCAATAAACCATCTCATGTTAAGTGTTGTTTTGCAAGAACAATATCAATAACTTAACATCATAATTTAAAATAAACTAGTTTATAAGTAAATAGAGGGTACTTTAAAAAATGGTCTCTTACAATCAAGCAATTATTTAATCCTACAATTGTTAAACTAAGAGTATTATCACTTGAATTTAAAACTATATTCCCTATATTATTAAAAAAATAATTAACTTGTTGTAACATTAAATAATTAGCGGGGTTATTCCCTGCTGAAAGAGTGTATTTTAAAACAACATTCCAGCCTAATTTACTTCCTGCTTTTCTAATTATTCCTACAAAAAAATTACCATCCCCACACGTTATTCCTGTAATAAATCAAGGGTTTAATTTAGCCATAGTCTGAGGCAACTTTGTTTTTCTAGTTAACGAGAGTACCTTTTTAAAAGCACTTAAAAAATTTAATACGTTGCATTAAATTTGTGCTTCAATTAAAGAAAATTTAAAAAAAATATAATTAATTACTAATAAAAGATTATTATATTTTTTATTAGTTAGTTTTTCAGATTGTAAATTTTAAGCGTATTTTTTGAATAAGCAAACTAAAAAACTGAAAAAAAGAATGCTTAATTAAGTAATACTGTTTTGCCTAAAAATACAAAAAAAAAAATTAAAAGAAATATTAATGGTTAATTATAATTAATGATTTTTATTTATATAAATTAATAGAATTTTTAATTTATGATTAATTAAAAATTAAAACTATTTTATATAAAATATAGTAAAAAAAAAGGTAATTATTTTTGTTTAATTATTAGTGTAGGTTCTCAGCATCTTTAATGTATGAACATACTAATAAACTAAACACAAATGCTTGAATGAATGAAACTGCTAATTCTAATCCTAAAATTCCTGTGAAAATTGAAAATGGTATTAGTGTTAAAACAAAAACTAATATACTACTTGTGAACATAGTATATAAGAATGAAGATAAGATTGCGATTAAACAATGCCCTGCAACAAGATTGGCAAATAATCGTAAACCTAAACTTACAGCTCTTGCAAAATATGAAATTAGTTCAATTAATATTAATAAAGGAGCTAATGGTATTTACCAAAAATATTAAATAAAAAAGAAATAAATAAAAATAATTATATCTGCTAAGGTCTCATTGATTTATAGTTTATATTTATTTAAAATTCAATAAAACTATAAAAATTTAACCAGTGATAAATTTAAAAATTTTATTTTAAAATAACCACACTTTATTATTATATTAAATGTTGTAGTTTTAAGTTAAAGTTAAATTAAAAAAGGCAGAGCCAAAATAATGTTGGGCGAATATTGTTTTATAATACAAAAATGATGCTACTTCAGTTTGCGAAGTATGCTTGCTTAATAAATTTATTCAAATTTTGTTCTTTTTGAATTCATTTTGTTAGAAAGAGTTTTAATTTTTTCCAAACCTTCTTTAGTCAAATGCTCCTTCTTATTAATTATTTCAACTCCTTTACAAAAATCCAAATAATCTAAAGATTTTGCACCTAACAAGTTTGCTTCCTTAAACTTATTAATAAAAATATTAATATCTTTAATAGAACTTAAAAAATAACCATATGTTGTTCTTCCGCTTCCGTCTTTTCGAATTTGCCCTATTCCTAGAAAAATAACAATATGCTCTAAAGTAATTAAACTTATAAAATCTTGAGTTATAGCAATAACAATATTATAAGTAGCACCTAAAGTGCTATTACTTTTGTTTCTAATTTGTAAACCAAAATAACCATCTCCATTTATAAAACCACATAATCAATGAATATTCATTGAATTTAAATTAGGTTCAAAATTGGGAATAGGAATAGAAATAAAATTAGAAAAATTTAATAATAATAATTCAGATAACCCCTTTTTAAAATGGGCTTTAAGTGCTATTATTTTTAAAAGCCCTTCATAAGTTAAGTGTGCATTATTTAACATAAGGTTTAAAATGGAAGATCATAAATTAAAATAAACTAATTTATAGGTTAATAAAGGGTAATTTAAAAAATGATTTTGAATAATTTTATTATTCATTATACCTGTTACTATATATCTAATAGTGTTATCAGAAGCGTGTGTTCGAATATGTCCTATATTACCAAAAAAGCATTTTACTTGCTCAAGCATCGCGAGATTAGCAAAATTATTTGAAGCTACAACTTCATAAAAAATACTAACCGATCAACCTATTCTATTTTTTGTACTTTTTGAAATAGATACATAAAATGAACCATCGGAATCGGTTAACCCTGTTATAAATCAAGGATTTAACTTTGTCATAGTATTAAACTAATGCAAATTTTCTGTAAGATTTGTTACCTTTTTTGATAGCACTTTTTAAAGCAATTAAATATGAAGCTTTATTTTAAGCACCAATTAAAGGAAATTTAAATAATGTTTTAAAATTAAAACAAAAAAAATATTAAAAATATTAAAAGAACTACTAATGTTTAATTACAGTTGATGATTATTATTTAAATAAATTAATATAATAATTAATCTGTGATTAATTAAAAAAAATTAAAACTATTTTATAAAAAATATAGTTTTAATAAAGAAAAATAAAAAGAAAAAGAAAAGAAAAAGGTAATTATTTTTGTTTAATTATTAGTGTAGATTCTCAGCATCTTTAATGTATGAACATACTAATAAACTAAACACAAATGCTTGAATGAATGAAACTGCTAATTCTAGTCCTAAAATTCCTGTGAAAATTGAAAATGGTATTAGTGTTGCTACAGAAACTAAAATACTGCTTGTGAACATAGAATATAAAAATGATGATAAGATTGCTACCAAACAGTGACCAGCAACGATGTTAGCAAATAGCCGTAAACCTAAACTTATGGCTCTAGCAAAATAAGAAATTAATTCGATTAAAACAAGAAGAGGTACTAAAGGTGCCGGCGTCCCTGCTGGAATAAAGTAAGAAAAAAATTTAACACCATGTTTAATTAGTGCTAAAATTGTTACTCCTAAAAATATTGTTACCGATAAACCTAAACAAAGAATAGCTGAACTTGTAATTGCAAAATTATAGGGATAGGGGACTAATAAGATAAAACAATTAAAAAATTAAATGGGGGTTTAAACTAATTTTATAAGCCCATATTATAAAAGGCGATTTAATTAAGCTAATAAAATTAAACGAGCCTATAAAATTATTAATTTTAGGTTTTTATTTTTGTGTTATTTAATAAATTAAAAGGGGTTTCTAGTACGTTTAAAAATGAGTGGGGATTTTTTAATATGAATTTCATTATTGACTAAATTGAAAATTATTTCTACACCTTAACCTTATTATTTTTTTTTTAATAAATTTTGCTTGATGGTAAGCTTAAATATCAACGTAAATTAAAATTCAAACATTCAAACAAATAATAGCTAAACAAAAAATAAAAATTATAAAAGAATTGAAAAAAAAATAGTATTGTTGGAATTTTCTTCGGAGGTTAATAAATTTAGCAAGGAAGGTATACTTACCCTCTAAATTAAAATACCGGATTAGAAAATCTCCATAAAAAATGCTCATTAAAGAAAATAAACAAAATAAAACGGATATAGAAAATAATATATAAAGAACTGCGCCTTTATGAACTACAGAAAGAGTATCAAGCCACTGAGAATAGTTATCCACATGTTCTTTAACCTGGTCTATAAAATTAGTAACCATGTAGTTAGAAGAATTAGAGCTATTATTAGTTACCACACTGCTTGAACCAGAGGTAGAAGCTAAATTAGAAGCAGATTCGGCAGTTGAGTTAACAGTTGGTGCACTATTCGCAACATTCCCTGCTTGGAAAGGGCTATTTGGGCCAGAGCCTACTTGAGCAATTATTTTTGCTGCTAAGCCTTGAGGATCACTACTCTTTGCAGCATTTAAAGCTTGATGGATATTATCTAATTTCGCCTGCAGAGTGTTAATTTGATCAACAAGTGCTCTAGCACTTGCAGAATTTTCTCTATTTTGTGAAATTAATTCTTCAATTTGCCCTTGAATTCTATCATTTGCGTCAATTTGCGCTTGTAAAATCTGTTTGGCCGTTTTATCTTGAAGCTGTAAATAATAGCTATGTGCAGTTATTGCTGTTGAAGTAAGGGCTAAAGCCTTACCTATTTGACTAAGATTAAAGTTAGGTTTTGGCATGTTAAAAGTTAAAAATAATAGGTTCTTTTGAACTCATGTGAAAAACTTTTTTAAGTAATTTAAAAAAAGCGCACTGGGTTCGGGGGCCCTTTCTCTTAATAAGTTTAATTAAAAGCATAAAATAATTTTATTTAATTAAAGAAAAATTTAAACCAAAAACTATGTAGTAAAGGAATAGTTTTATTAGGTTTAAAGTTTAGACTTCAACTTAACACTATCTTTTAAAAGCATTAAAAATAAAACTATTTTTTAAATTTTTAATTAATAAAAATTAAAAGGTAAATCTTAATTAAAATTTAAAACCATTTAAATTTATTGTACGTTTAATGTTTGTATCTCCCTGCTTGAGAAAGGGTAGTTGAACAATAAAGTTAAAATTACTACAGGCCAAAAATTTAAACTAAATCACAGGCTTAATTTAATTAAAATACATTTAAACCCCTTTTTTAATTTTATTAACTTTAATAAAATTAAAAGGAATCGAGTAACAAACTTGCCCAATTCTTAACAGTTTGATTAATAAGGGTTGCTCATTTATTAATTTAAAATTTAATAAATAAAATTAATCTTTAATTTTCAAGTTTTTAATTTGAAAACTAAATCTCAAGAAAATAATCATTTAACTAAGTTTAAAAAAAACAAGTTTAAAATAATTATTAAATAACATACTAAGTTTTATTCATAAGTAAAACTTTCGTAACCACCTGTATTTTACATACAGAAAACTTTATTAATAGAGTTTATTAATTTAAAAACCCAATTTATAAAAAAAGTAAATTAAATAAAATTAAAAAATTAAAATACTAATAAAAACAAAGATATAAGTTTTTAAATTTAAACTACTTTTAAAAAAACATTGTTAAATTTTCAATTTAACCTTGAAATACGTATTTCAAGACTAAAAATACAAAAACCGCACATGCCCATATTTGGGTTTTTATTTTAAATAGTAGAGAATTAAAGCGGTAAAATTGTTATAAAAACGGGTAGGGCTTTATATCTTAAATAATTTTAATTTATAAAATGATTTAAAATTCTTCTCCCTTACTTTCACGGTTTAACGTGGATTTTATTGTTTAAAATAAAGTTATAAAAATATCATTATATTTATTTATACAAAATTTTTTTATTCTGATTAAATATAAAAAATATGTTTAATGAACCCCCCCAAAAAAAATTAAATTAATGATTTTTTTTTTTAAGTTTTTAAGTATAAACCACATTTTTAATTATACAATTTTAAATTTTCTAATTATTTTGATTTTGCCTTTTAAATAAATTTTATTTATTCCGTCTTGCTTTAATTTTTGCTACAATTAATTTTAATTTGTTTAGTCCATCTTTTGTTAAATGTTTTTTAGAATTTATTAGTTCAATTCCTTTACAAAAATCTAAATAGTCTTGTTGTTTATTACCACCAAAATAGCAATTTGATTTTTCAATTAAATGTAAGAATTTATTTATATTGGATAAATCTGAAATAGTAAATAAATATTGGTCTTTATAATTAGAAATATAACCCATACCTAAAAATAGTTTAATTTGATTTAAAACAATAGAACTAATAAAATGTTGGGAAATATTTATAGAAATTCTATAAGTTTCACCTAATAAAGTAGAAGTTGATTGTTTTAAGGCTAAAAAAAAATTTCCATCACCAGTTATAAAACCACATAACCAAAAAATATTGATTAAAGATAAATTAGGATTATAATTAGGGCAAGAAACAGGTGTAAAATTGGGAAAAGCTTCAATTAATTTATTAGATAGACCTTCTCTAAAATGATATTTTAAAGCAATTATTTTTAAAAGACCATCTCATGTAAGATGTGCTTTTTGAATTAATAAATCTAAAATATTAGATCAAAGATTAAAATAAACTAATTTATATGTTAATAAAGGAAAATTTAAAAAATGGTCTCTTACAATTTGACAATCTTTATAACCTCGAATATATAAATTAACAGAATTATCTCTATCGCTAGTATAAATTTTTCCTATATTACCAAAAAATGCATTAACTGCTTCTAGCATTTGATAGTTTTCAGGACTATTTGTAGCAACTATATTAAAAACAATAAAAACATTTCAACCTAATTTATGACTATTAGATTTACTTATAGTAACACTAAAACAACCATCACTATCAACTAATCCTGTTATAAATCAAGGGTTTAAATTTAGAATTTTCATTTTAAACTAATGTAATAATTCTGCGTCTTTAATGTATGAACATACTAAAAGACTAAATACAAAGGCTTGGATGAAGGAAACTGCTAATTCTAAACCTAAAATTCCAGTAAAGATTGTAAAAGGAACTAATGTTAAAACAAAAACTAAAATACTGCTTGTGAACATAGAGAATAAGAAAGAGGATAAGATAGAAACTAAACAATGACCACTTACTATATTAGCAAAAAGTCGTAAACCTAAACTAGCAGCTCTAGCAAAATAAGATACTAATTCAATTAAAATTAATAAAGGAACTAATGGTAACGGTGTTCCCCCAGGGATAAAGAATGAAAAGAATTTAATCCCATGTTTAACTAACGCTAGAATTGTAACTCCTAAAAAAATTGTAACAGACAAACCAAGACAAAGAATAGCAGAACTTGTGATAGCAAAATTGTATGCAACATTAGATACTAAATTAGAAAATAAAATAAATAAAAATAAAGAATAAATTAAAGGTAAATAAATTTCTTTAGTTTCTCCAATTTGATTTCTTACCATACTATTAATTGTTTCAAAAAAGCTTTCAAAAGCAATTGAAAATCTACTTGGAACAATAGAAAAATTATTATTAGAAAAAAAATGTAAACCAACAATTATAGTAAATACTACAATTGCATAAAAACCAAAATTGGTTAAACTTAAATTAAAATTACCTACAAAAGGTGCTGTAAAACTAATTAAAGAAAGTGTTTCAAACTGGTCTAGAGGTGAAAAAAATATCATTGTTAAAAATAAAAAATCTCCAAATTATTAAAAAAAAAAAATATAAAACTGGAGTTAAAAATCTCGCCACATTATAATTATATTCAGGTAGTAAAACATTATACTAATAGGCCTTCAAAGCAAACATAAAAATGTAATATAATTATAAATTTAAAAAAAATAATATTTTATAATTAATAAAATTTATATTAAAAATAAAAAAAAAAAAAAACTCTTAATATTTTTTATAATGATGAACTATAATTTAAAAAAATTAATAATAAATCAATTTTTACTACTTTTAAAAAAATAGGAAAAAAACCACGAACTATTAAGCTCATTAATTAAAATTACTTTTCAAAACAAAAATTAAAACAATTATTCTAAAATGAGATTAAAAGATTAACATTTTTAAAAATGCTAAAAAACAAAAAACAAAATCTAAAAAATGGCACAAAAAAAATATATCAATAGCTATCTCAGCTACTATTGCATCTTAGGGACGAATGTATATGAGTGAATTTAAACAAATTAAAAATATATTTTATAGTTTTACTTGATACGCTATGGTTTGGTTAATAATAAACCTCTTCTCGCTTGCGCAAAAAAAGATTAGGGTGTGAATTAGGCCGGTTTAAATTAGAGTATAGAATCAAGGAAGGTGTTTTTTTTTTTGCTTTTTTTATATTTAAATTTTAAATAAGACAAAAGAGAATTGAACTCTTATAAAACTATTATGAGTAGTTGGCATTAACCATTATGCTATAGTCTTTTTAAAAGTGGGGAGGGGTAAATTAATGTATTTTAAAATATAAAATATTTTTGCTCTGCTCTGCCTACCTACGGTTACCTGCGGTTACCTACGGTTTGTTTTGCTAGGAAGCAGATTAATAATATTATAATTAATTATTTTGTAATTACCTTCGGAAGCAAGCCCTTGGTTACTATTATTTTATAAATTAAAATTAAAAATAAAAATTTTTTTTCAAGAAAGCACAAAGTACAAAGAGTTGAGATTAAATTGAAAATATTAAAAGATTTATTTATAAAGCTACAAAGGTTATTTTAAAAATTATTTGATTTTTTAAAAAGCATTGTAAAAAAAGCATGTATGAAAATTCAATGATTTAATAAATATTAATAAAAAAAAAATAAAATTAATTATTTTGTAATTTTATTAATAAAATTACAAATTAAAAAAATAATTTTAAAATTTTACCAGTGCTTTTATAAAATTTTGATTATTTAGAAATAAACTTGCTTTTGAATAGCAAGGGTTTAAATAATTAATTTTAGTTTAACTTAAAGTTGTAATATAATATCTAGTTAAATAAATTGAAACATTATAAGGTAAAATATATTTTGATAAAACAAATATTAAAGCTAATAATACTAAAAATGTAAATGATAATTGATTAACAAAAAAATAAGGAATTAATAAAAGGCAAATCAGAAATAAAAAATTATAAAGTAAACAATTAAACATAAATACAAAAATTAAAAATTGGGGTGGGAAGCTTTAATTAATTAAACAATTTTGTAAAATATAATCTTCTTTCCTATTATAACTTTAAATTTTCAAAGCTATAAGATTTGATCTTATATTTTTTTTTATATAAGAAAAAGTTATTATTATAATTATTTTTTAATAATTTAACCACTTCGTACTTCTTACTTAAAAGACTAAAAGAGTAAAGAACAAGAAGGCATCTTATGGTTAATTTAGTTCAACGTAGAAACAAAATCATACTCCTTTTAAAGCAATATAAATTTAATTATAACAAAAAAATAAAATAATAATCAAAAACCCAATAAAAAGTATTTAAACTTTTTTAATACTTGCATTGCATTTAAAAATCAATTTAATCATCAGTTGTAAAAATAGTTCTTTTTAAGTTAGCATTAGAAATTATTTTTTCAATTTGAACGAGTCCTTTTGCAGTTAAATGTTGTTTATTATCCATCAAATCAATAATTTTATAGAAGTCCGAGTAGTCTAAAGCCTTTGCTCCTATTAATTTAGCATCTTTAAACTTATCAATAAAAAATTGGCCTCTTTAAGATTTCGAATTACAAAATCAGCCGCGGCATTAGTATTTCTAATTTGTACTGCACCTAAACCTAAATAATTTTTAATTTCATTTAAAACTATAATACTATTAATATGCTGAGTAATTTGAATTACAGGAATACATTGCACTCCCATTTTAGATGTTTCAGATTTTTGGATTTGAACTCTAAAATGGCCATCGGCATTAATAAATCCAGCGACCCAATCAATACTAAGCTTATTAAAATTAGGTTCATAAGAAGGGCAAGGTTGGATGTATTTAATATAGTCAGGGAAGTTCAATTTTAATGAGTCTGATAAACCAGTTGGACTTTGTAATCTTAAAGCAACTATTTTATTCAGACCTTTCTTAGTTAGATGGTCCTTTTTAATCATCAAATCTATTACTAAACATCAAAGTCTAAAATGAATTAATTTAGTGGTTAGTAAGGGATAATTTTCAAAATGCTTTCTAATTACAAAGCATTCTTTAAAAGACCTAACTACATAATAAATTGAAGTATTACTATTTGCTGTTTGCGGTTTTCGTTCAATGATTTTACCAACACTAAAAAAATCTTTGATAAATTGAAATTGTTTTTTATTTGCTGGATTCTTAGTTGCAACTAAATTAAAAATTAATTGAACTGATCAACCTTTTTTGTTTCTACTTATTGAAAAAACAAATGAGCCCTCCTACTAAAATTAAATTTTTATTTTATATAACATACTATTAACCATATAAGGTTTTACTAAGGCTCTTAATTTATCCATTGATTGTGCCCTAATATAAATTCTATATTGATCATCTCTATGCATTCTTAATGTACAAACTAATTCGTATTTAATTATTAAAACATTCATTAATTTTACTGTCTCTTGAATAGAAAAAGAATCAGTGCATATTACTAACCCACTTGGATTTACAGAACCGTCCCCCATTATTCAATGTGCTAAAGCTAAGGGTGTTAAATCATGATAAATATCTGCAGGTACAATTTTTTTACCATTAGGATACCATAAATTATAAAGATTTGTAAAACAAGGTAAGGATCTAGTAAAAAACTCTAAAGCAAAAGTTAAAGTATTTAATCGCATTCTAATTCTTAAAGAAGGATAACTTGAGCAATAATGAGCTAAAAGGCTAAAAACATGTTAACAATATTCAAAATGAGCTAAAGATTGACCAAATCCTATTCTTGCGTTTTTATGTGTTTTAGAACCAAAAGTTAATCAAGCATCTGAAAGTAAAAGACCTGTAATTAAACTTAAAGCTTGATGTGGTAATTCGACTATAGCAGAAACAATTTTAATAAATCTTGGATAACCAACATTTGAACATAAATTTGAACCTCAAACTACGATACTTTTTGTGTTTGAAGAATCCGCAAAACCCATTATATATGAAGGTCTTAAAGTTTTGGATTCGTTATTAGAAGTAGTAACAACAACATCATTTTTGGATATATTACTCCCCAAAACTACAATACTTTTATTATTATTATTATTATTGTTATTATTATTATTATTGTTATTATTATTTAAATTATTGTTATCCATTGTATTAAGATTATATTTTAGCTACTGAAAGCTCAATGATATTTATCATTGTGTTGCGAAGCTAGCCAAATTAATTATTTTATTTTGTATTTTTAATTTTATATTAAAAATCAATTTAACTGGTTGGAATTAAGGAAATAAAAAGAATAGTTCTTTTTTTAAATTTAAATTAAAATTAAATTTAAACTCTAATTAAAAGCTTCTAGCTAGTAAGAAGGCTCAAGCAAAAAATTATAATTAGAATTTAAAAAGTAGTGTTAATTTTATTATAAAAATATTCAATCTACAAGGGTTATTTTAACAAATTAAATTTTGTTTTTTACCAGTGATTTAAAATGTTATTTAAACCTAATTTATTATTATAAGAAAAACTTATTACTATAAGAAAACTTAAAATATTTTATTTGATTAAAGACTTGTAATATAAAATCTAGTAAGGAATAAAAATACAAAATTAGGCAAGATATATTTAGAAAGTACGAAAATTAGTGATAATAAGATCACCAATGTAAATGACATTTGATTAACAAAAAAGTATGGCAATAATTGTGGCATTTTAATAGAAAAATTTTTGATTTTAATTAAAATTAATTTATTTTTAAACTCACCTTTGTAAACATAAAGCCTATAAATTTAAGTTTTAAATTATTAAAAAAAAATAAATAAATAAATAATTAATTAAAAAATCATTACTCCTAATTATTAAGAACAATCATTACTCCTAATTATTAAGAACAATCAAAATTTTGTGCTTATTTTATAGTTTTTAAAAACAAAACTAATGCTATTATAATACAATATAAACTACACATTAAAATATAAACTACACATTAAAATATAAACTATGCCTTGCAAAGCTTATTTTAAAAGAGAGAACAAAAAATTTGATTTTAAAAGGAGTTGCTTAGTTTAAATACTTTTGATAAAATTAGAATTTTGTATTTTTTAATTTTATAATTAAAATTAATTAGTAGTAAAGTAGCTTGGTTTCGCAAGAAGCTAGCAAACTAGCAAAATAAAAAGAATAATGTAGCATTAAAAATATAATCGAAACAATTAAGCCTTGAAAAAAAAAATAAGATCAAAAAAAATAAAAATAAAGCATGGTTTATTAAAAAAAAATTAATTAAGCTAAAGAAGAATCGAACTTCTATTACTCCCTTATCAAGAGAATATTTTAACCATTAAATTATTAGCTTGATTACAAAAAGAAGCATAACTTGAAAAATGAAAATAAAAATATAAAAAAAAAATTATTTGATTATAAGGCTGTAAACTTATTTATTATATTTATTTATTTAATTAATGAAAGTAAAATAATTTTAAAAGCTTAGTTTTAATTACTAACCAAGTAGCACAAAAATAAACCAATTAAAAAATAATATAATAAAAAAATCAGCAGCAAAGCAACAAAGCAAAAAAGCATGCAAAACATATAAAAACCCAATGGCTTGCTTCCGAAGGTAGCTACAAAATAATTAATTAAAAAAAAACGAACATGAGAGGATTCGAACCTCTGACTTTAATAAAGTGGTCGCTTTCAAAACGACTGTAATAAACCAGACTCTACCACATGTTCCTTATTGGTTGTATAAAGTGCTGATGATTATTTTTTTAATCTGTTCTTAATAATTTGCTTTTTGTAGCCTTTATTATTATTTCAAACAAAAAATGCGTAGTAATACAATTTTATAATTTTATTTTTAATTGTTTTATTATTAATTAACTCATACTTATTGACCATCTTTATTTTTTAAACACGTTATTAATGTTGGTTAAAAAATAATTATTTATTTTTAAATTAAAATTGCTTTATTATTTATTAATTATTATAATATTAATTACCAATTTGTTTTTATTAAATAATAATTGTTTTATTATTATTGTATAATTAGTATTAATTTTTTTTATAAAAAATTAAAATTTTGTACTAAGCATACTTATTATACTTAAAAAAAAGGGGTAAACATTTTATACTTCTAATTAATAAACTAGTTTTATACTTTTAAACTAGTTTTATACTTTTAAACTTTAAAATAAAAATATTATTATTAATAAAACAAATAATTATAAAATAATTAATTAAAAAAAAATTATTATATTTAATATACATTTTTGTGCTTCTCTTTTCCTCTTCCATTTTATCTTCCAATTTTTATGGGTCAAAATAAAACTAAATAATAATTTAATAATTTAATAATATATAATTTTAAAATCCATGAAAAAAAAAAAAATTAAAATATTAAAAATTTTACTTCTTTTAATTTAAAAATAAAGGAAGATAAAAACACGCTCATTGATTAATCATTAAATCATATTATAAAATAGAGAATAATTATTATTCTTTATTGTATAAAAGAGCTGTACAATAAGTGTAATTAAAAAGATAAAAAATCCTTATTTAACAATAATAGTTTTATTTTCTTTAATATAATAATTAAAACTCATCTATTATTCCTAATTAAGAATAAATCAAACCAAAAAACACAACAAATAATTTTTAATAGGGTTTAAAAGCTTATTCAAAAACAATAAATATTTAAAATATTAAAATTCAATTTAATTTAAAAATTTTTGCACATGCGCATGTGTAGGTTTTAAAAATAATAATTTTAATAACTTAAATTATTAAAATTATTATTTTAGTTGGCTCTTTTGAGAATCGAACTCAAATAAAAACCCTAAGAGCACTAAATTTATTAAAATTTTATTTTAAATTTATTAATACTTTGCGGGCATTAGCTTGAATAGTAAAAAAACTACAATTTTAAAGTCGCTCGAAAATATTTTTAAGTTAAAAATAAATTAATAGTATTTGCTCGCTTGCGAGGGTTTGGAGCTAAGCAGCTAAAACGGCGGGCAAATGGAATTATAAATTAAACAGCTCTTAATTTTAAAAAATTATTATTATTATTCAATAATAACTCTAAAAAATATTTTTTTTTTTTACTACTTTTAAAAAAAAATAAAAAAAGTTTTTTTGATTTTATCCTACATCCCTACATTTTTTTAATATTCCTTTATTCACAATAATAGTTGAATTTTTACAAATTTTAAAGAATGTAGGGTTATCTATTATTGTGTGGTCGAGGAAAATGTAGTATATGCGAACCCAAAAAATCACTCTACATGATTTAAAATTATTATTGAGAATTAAGGAATTTAAATTAAAATAATTTTTATATTTAAATTTATAATCATACTTTAAAAGATATAAAATAATTTCAAAATAAATATAATATAAAATATAAAATATAAAATATAAAATATAAATTCAAAATTTAAAATATAGATTAATTAAAAATTGTAAATATAAGACTGGTGTAGATTTTATTTAAATAAAATCGAGGGTGGGTTAGGGGGTCTTTTGTAATCCTGGACGCTTTTATTAAACTTTGAATTAAGAACTAGGGTTTTAAACTAGGAATCCGTTTTTTGAGGAGAAGGGGTTTAACCTCGTTAACTAATTTCATTAAAAATTCACATTTTATCTCATTTAAATTTTTTCTCTTTGTTTAACCTCATTAATAAAAGTATATAAATAAAAATGTTATTTTTTTACAATAAAATCTATTTAAAAAACAAAAAATGTTTAATGTAGAATATAAATTAAAATTTCAAAAAGATTATAAAAAAGTCTCAATAATTTAAATAACTTAAAAATATTTATCCTTATTAAATAAATAAAAAATAAAAAGTTTAAAAAGGTATAAAATTTTTGTAAATTAAAATAAAAAAATTATTATTTTTAATTAAGTAAAATCAAATAAAAAACTGTAAAAAATGTCTAAAAATGTGTAAAAATGTGTAAAAAATAAATAAATTAATAACTAAAAATAAAAAAGGGTTATTTGGGTTAAAAGAATAAATAAAAGTTAAGGTGATAAAAAATGTAAAATAAAATAAAAAAGGTAACAAAAAATAAAATAAGTTACTCAGAATAAATGTTTATTCTTAAAAAAGGTTTATAAATTAATAAAAAATTTAAGAAATGTAGAAGTATCAAAATTAAAAAAGTGTAAGTAAAAGTATTTAAAATGTTGATAAAATTAAAGTGTAGATCTGTATTTATAGAAAGTAAAAAATAATGCGAAAGGGTATTAATTTATAAAAAAATTTAAGAAATGTATAATTAATAAAATAAAAAAAAGTAAAAGAATTTGTTTAAAAAAAATATAAAAAAGCAAAGTGTAGTTCTGTTCTGTATTAAAAGTTAATAGAAAAATTATTTCCCCTCACCCTTTTATACGGATTAATCATTTTGAAAAAAGTAATAAAATGCGCTAGCGAGGACTCGAACCTCGAATGAATTAAATTCAATGTTTTTACAGAACATTCCTATTACCCATCAGGCAAAAGCGCTTAAAATTTATTTTAAAATAAAAATATTTAAATTATTGTTGCCTATTGATTTAATAATGAACACTTTAAAAAATATAATAATTTGGGTTTTTAAAATTAATTATAGTTAAAAATGGTTTATTTTATAAAAAGCAATTTAAAATTTTATTTAAAACTTATTTTGCTTATTTTACTACGCTCAAACAATAAAAATAATTTAATTAATTATAATTATAAATTTTTTCTTCCTAACATAACAAGAACAAAAAGCAAACGTAGCTTTTATTATTATAAATTATTAAAGTATTTTTTATATTAATAGTCAAAAAAATATTTTTATATTTTTAATTTTAAAAATGCCTCAAGACTGAATCGAACAGTCATCAATGATTCTTCAGATCACTGCTTTACCACTAAGCTATCGAAGCTAATTTTTAGTATTGTACTGCTACGCATGCATAGCGGTTAATTATAATAATTTACAACCTTTTTAAAAATTATATTATTACTTTTACACCCGCTTTTGAAATTAAAAAACTCCTAATATATTTTTAAACACAATTTATAATTTATTTAATAAAAATAATTAAGTAAAATATTGTATAAGAATAAAAATATTTTAAAAAGCATGCTTGCTCTACCTACGGTTTGCTTCGCTAGGAAGCGTAGTTAGCTATTGTTTAAAATTAAAATAAAAAAAAAATAAAACTAAAGGTTAAAAAAAATTCTACTTTTTAAAAATATAATACAAAAAAAAAATATAAAAATAAACCAGCTCGCTTGCGCAAAAATATATAATATATTATATTTAATATATTATATTTTTATAATAATAATATTTTTACAGCTAGTTTTGTTAGCGAAGCAAGGTAAGGGTAGTAAGAGGTAAGCAAGCATGCAATTATAATAAAAACTAAAACTATATTTAAAAGCCAAGCTAAATCAAGGTTTTTATAATCATTAGTGAGTAAATTCTTTTTAAAATATTTTAAAGCCTATTCTAAAACATAATTTATTTTAAATGTAATTATAAAAAAAAAATAATAAAATAATTATTATTTATTATTTTCTTACTATTATTATTATAATTAATGCAAGCGTAAATAGCGTAGCAAGCATTAGTGTAGCAAGGGTTGGGTTGTAAAGCATAAACAAAGAACAATTTTTAAATTAATTTTTTTAAATTATTCTTTTTATTAAACAATAAAATAAGAGCAAAAAAAAAATAAAAACAAATATTTAATAAAATAAATAAATAAAAATGGAGGCAAAAAGAGTCGAACTTTTATTCTTGAAATGCAAATTCAATTGATTACCATTATCAGATGCCCCCTAAATAATTAAAATTTAAATATTTAATACAATAATTTTTAAACAATTTAAATAAACAGATTAAATTTATATTTATTAATTTTCTATTGGCTCTTGTACTATTTTTAATATAAAAAAGTAAACAATTATTGTTTATTATTATGATTTGCAAAGCATGGGAAAATAATAATTAATAATTTTCTTGTTAAACAATAAAATAAGAACAACAAGCGCTTGCTACTTACTACTTGCTTCTTACTTCTTATTATTTATTATGCTTGTGAGAACAAAAAAATAAATGCTACTAAAAAGCTAACAAAATTAAAATTTATTTTTATTAAATTAATATACTTTATACTTAAAACCAAATAAACGCTCGCTTGCGCAAAAAAATTCTAGTATTAGCTTAATACTTCCTACGGTAAGCAAGCATGCTTTACAAAATAAAATTTATTTTAAATTTATAAATTAATTAAATTAAATTATTAAATTAAATAATATTAGAGTTTGAGTTTGAGTTTTTAAGCATAAAACCATATTAATTTTAATTTTATTAATCATAATAAAATAAAAATTATTTATTATAAATATAAAATTATAAAAGAATAAAATAATTTATTATTAATATATTAAACAAATAATATGGTTTTTTTTTTTGATTTATTATATTAATAACTCTTCTTTTAAATAAAAACAAGCTTTAATCCTTAATTTTAATTTAAAAAATTAAACAAAATTTAATTTAATAATATACAAAATTAAATTTGGTTCAACCAAAAAACAAAAAAAAAATAAATAATTAAAAAAACATTGCATAGTTTGCGTAGTTAGTGTAGTAAATAAAAATAGTTTTTAAATTAATATAAAACTATATTAATTTAAAAGTATAAACAATAAAAATATAAAACAATATAAAAATAATAAAAAAAAAACTAATAAAATTATATAATTAGACTTTTAAATTTTAGTATTTAATAAAAGCTAACCCTGTACTATAAAAAAAATAGTAAAAAAAAAAATACAATAAAAAGCTATGCGTGCTACGCGTTCTTGGTATGTTAGGAAAAAATATTAAAAAAAAATAAGTAGTAAGTAGTAAGTAGTAAATAGTATATAGAAAATTATAAGTTGTAAAAAATAAATTAATAAATATTGCTTATAGCTGTAAAAATAAAATTTAAATAAAAAAAGAATATTTAAGATTTTAATACTCAAGTGCTCTTGTTGAATAATAATTAAAAAATTTAAAAAAAATAATAATTTTTCTCTTTCGGAGTCGAACCGAAATTAACACTTTAGAAGAATGTAGTTCTAACCATTAAACTAAGAGAAAAATAGTTTTAATAATAATTTCTTTTTATTGGTTGCTTTGCATGCTTTTCGCTTTAGTATTTCTTCTTCCTACCTTCTTACGGTGGGAAGGTAGTGGTGAAAAACAAGCACTATTTTAATAATATTTTTTTTTTATTTTTAAATAAAAATAACACGCTACGCATTCATAGGTAAATTTTTATTATGCAGTAATTAATTATTTGGTTTATTAAATAAAATATTAAAAAATGCTTGGCTCGCTGGCGCAGCAAGAAGCTAGCCACAAACTATAAAAACCAAACCTGCATTGAGAAGACACAAAACAATCTTATTAAATTTAATTAAATTTAATTTAATTTTAATTTTTAAATTATTAGCAAAAAAATAATTTCATTTTTTTTATTAAAATTGATGAGATTAAATTTGCTTAAAAAGGCAAATTAGTAATATAAAATGTAAAATAATGCTTTTAAACTAAGCCTAATAAATATTATTAGTATTAATTTGATGGTTTAAGTATGGAAAATATATTAAAAAGCTCTTTGTATTTAAATTAAAGTTAGCGATTTTTTGTACGCTAATACCGTAGGCGGCGGAAGCCTTACGACGCTAGTGAAAGGTTTTGGATTGAAAATTAAAATTAAGAGTTAAGAATTAAGAAGGAATTGAACCTTGGTGAATCAAATTTGCAATTTGATTTCAGATACCATCTGAACTTAATTCTTTTAGATTTGTGTTCTGACCTAAAAATAATAAAAAGCTTAGTTTTGACTTAATTTAGAAATATTTAAATTTATTAAAAGTGTATTGCTGCAAATAAAATTTAGCACTATAAAAACCAAAATTAGAACTTAAAATTACGCCTAAAACTACAATATTTGTGCAATTAGAACTTTGATTTTTATTAGTTGTTTTTTTTTTATAAAGACGAGCGTAGAAAAAATGGCATAATAAATACCATATTTATACTCTTGCAGCAAGGCGAGCCTAATTAAAAAAATTTAAACAATTAATATTAATTTGAGAGCTTATTAAATTATTAAAATCAAGAATAATTAAAAAAATTAAAGCTAGTTAATATAAATAATAAGAATAAAAATAAAAATAAGAATAAGAATAAGAATAAGAATAAGAATAATAATAAAAATTGTAATACGAAAAGAAATAAAATTTTTAACTACTGAAAGCTCAATGAATTTTTTTTTCATTGTGTTGCGAAGCTAGCCTAACATTTTTATATTTAATGGTTTAAAAAAACAAAATTGGGCTAAATAAACTGCTTAACATTGGCTGGAATTAAAAAAAATAATAATAACCCAAAATTTTAAGGTTTATTTTTTTTTATAAGCACTAAATGCTTTATTTTTATTTATTGCTCTTATTTTTTTATTTAAACTACTCGCCTTGCTGCCTGCGCGCCGCTTGCCTTACCTACGGTTTGCTTCGCATGCTTCGCAAGGAAGCAAAGCATAAAAAGGCTAAAAAAAATTTAAAAAGCCTAAACCTCCTTTTATAAATTTATAATGTAAAACTATTTATTAATTAAAAGTTTTAAATAATAAAAAAAAATATAATAGTGGAATTAAAAATCTTACCACGTGAAAATGACTGGGGTCGAACCAGTGACGTTTGTTTTAAAAGAACAACACTCTACCTAACTGAGTTACATTTTCTTTTTGCTCTCTGCTACTTACTACTATAACTGCTACTTACTACCATTACTTTGTTTTGCTAGCAAACGATATGCTTCAATTTTTGTTAGGCTAGCTTCTTGCGAAGCCGAGCCCGGCTCCTTCCATTATAACGAAACAAAGCGAGGGGTAGGAAGCAATTGGTAGGCACAAGGGGGGGGTTGTGCATTTAAATCAAAAAATTACAAAGCACAACAACTCTATTTTTTTATTTTTAAAAATTAAAAAAGTTAAAGTTGTTTTAAATTTACTCAAAAATTTTATAATAATTTATTCTTAGATTTTAAATTATTAATTTTGCTTTTGAGCATTTTTATAGCCGCTTTAATTTTTAAGTAGCTGTTTTACTGCCTTTATTATTATTTAATTATTTCTTTTTTTTTAATAAAATTAGCTCTGTAAAAAATTAATTTAAAATATAATTCAATAGATTGCAATATTTAATTTTATTTAATATTATATTTTTAATAAAACAAATTAGAACTGCTACGAATTAAGAGCAACCGCCTGCTAGCGTTAGTATGGAGCAGAGGGGCAACCACATAATGCGGAGCTGCAGAGCAATAAATTTTAAAAAGGTAATGGACCATTTTTTATAAAATTATATTTTTTAATTTATTTTTAAAATAAAAACGACCAGATTACCAATTATAACTTCTTTACATTTATTAGTTTTATAAAATTTTAATAAGATGGCTTACGTAGCTAGCCAGCAATACACATCCTTTAATAGACTTATATTATTAATTAAATTATATTTTTTGCTCAACCTTCTTTTAATAATTAAGTAAGGAATAAACCATACTTAATACAAAAAAAAAATAATTAATATAAGTTTAATTATTAATAATTAATAAGTGTTGCAAAGCTGTTGTAATAATTTAAATTTTATAGTTTGTTTAAGCCTCACCCTTAGAGAAGCAACCTTTGTTTTATTAATAATTTTTCAGCGTCAGCTAAACGCCTATCTACGGTTTGCTTCGCATGCTTCGCTAGGCAGCATCTTATCCTTAAAAATTCTTGAATTTTTTCTAAAACTAATCGATTATTTGAATGTTGTGTAATTTGAATAAAAATATTACATCTTATGTTTAATTTATTTTTAAATGATTTTCTTATATAAACACTAAAATGGCCATACGCATTAATGAACCCGGCAATTCAATGAATATTAAGATTAGCAAAATTAAGATCTTAATCAGGTTTTGGGCTTATATATTTTAAAAATTCACTACGGATGCGTAGCTTTTAAGATTTTTGGATAGTCTTAGAGGGCTATGTACTTTTTAAAACAACAATTTTATTTAAACCCTATTTTGAGCTTTTTTTTTTAATCTAACACGGTGCTTCAAATTTTAAAGTGTATTAATTTAGTAGTTAATAATGAATATTTAATAAAATGATCTCGAATTTTTTAAATAATTTGCAAGTGAATTATTAATTAAATATAGAGCAGGTTGACTTTTACCACGCTCTTTTTTTACTTCTATCTTACCTACTTCTAAAAAGTATCTAATTTTTTATTAGGCTTATTGTATGCTGCGACTAGTTCAAATTTTGTTTTTTTTTATATTAATTTTGTGTCCTATCTTTTTTTGTTTTACCCATACTAATAAAAAAAAATAAGCAATAATACCCTATTTAAAAACCGCTTACATATTTAGTGTTCATTTTATTTCAATTAATAATACTATTTAAACAACTTGTTGAATTTTAGCGCCTTTAATTATTACAACTAATTAAATTTTTATTAATATTCTTGGCTCTTACTAATACACATTTTGTTCCAGTTAATTAAAGTTTTTTAATTAGTATTATTTTATTATTAAAAAATTAGCAGAAATAAATTTGTTAATAATAAAGTTTTAAAAATTAAAAAAATAAATTAAAAAGTTTTTGTTTTTAAAAATAAAAAATTGTATATTTTATAAAACCATTGTACTATAAAATAAAAATAAAAATAAAATAAAAATAAAAATTACAAAAAATTAGTTTTAATAATAAAGTAAAAATAATTACAATGCTTCTAAAGCGCATTAAACCACTAGCATAACTATAAAAACAACATTTTTTATTTTAAAGGAGGGAGCACTCCTAAAATTATTTATATAAATAATATTAAATTCATTAATAAACAATTAGTTTTTATTATAAGGCTCATGCTTTTTAAATTAAAGATTATAATATTGTAAGGCATAGTAGTTAAATTTATAGCTGAGTCGACCAGGATTGAACTGGTATAATCCACCTCCAAAAAATGGTGTTTTTCCAAATTAAACTACGACTCATTTTAAATTTATTTCTCTTTGCTACTTGCTCTTGCAACGCTAGCAAGCATTTTTTATTGAAAGTAGAATTAGAATTGGTATAGCACACCTCCAAAAATGGTGTTTTTAATTAAAATACAACTCAATTAAATTTATTTTTGAGTTTTACCTATGCTCATCAGATACACGCAGGCCCCAGCCTCTTTACCAGCAATAAAAAAGCACAAACTAGCGCCTCCGAAGGTCCGAAGGTCCGAAGGTACGAAAGTACGAAGGCATGCAGCAGTAGCAGTAGCAAGAGCAGCACAATAATAATAAAAACTACACGCTATGCGCTACGCGCTACCCATCTATTGGTAAAATTTAATAAAATACAAAATTATTTTAGCATTTACCACAAGGCAAAAAGCTGCATAGATGTGTGGTAAATGCTAAAATAAATAAATACTTTAAAACCCTACCAATCAGCAGCATAGCAGCATGGAGGCATAGCAAGAGTGGCAAAAATAGCAATTAAAATCGAATAATTTTATGCCTTATTTGCGAAGCTAGGGACGGCGTGTAGCAAGCGTAACAATAAAAAGAATAAAACTTTTAATATTAATAAAAATGTCGAAAGTTGGAATCGAACCTACAACCTTTACTTACAAGGTAAATATTTTACCATTAAACTATTCCGACCTATATATTATTATTATTATTATATTATTATTATTTTAAAAATTTGTAGTTTGGAATTTAATTAAAACAAAATTTTATAATTATAAATTATAAAACAGCTCTTTAAATAAAGTAAAATAAAAATTAAAATTAAACTGATTTTTTAAAATACTACGCTTTTAAGTTGTTCTATTAATTCTTAAATATTAATATTTAAAAAAGGTAAATTTAAAATACTAGCCGCTTGCTCGCTTGCGCAAACAAATTTAAAAAAATTTAAAAAAAATTAAAAAATTAAAATAATCATGATCTTTACAAGAATCGAACTTGCGTTTTCAATATGATCTTTACAAGAATCGAACTTGCGTTTTCAACGTGAAGGATTGAAGTAATAACCATTATACTAAAAGACCTCTTTTAAATCAAAAAATTTAAACCAACTTAACAATCATATCCTACCACCCAAGCTATTTATATTATATTTTATGCAAAACAACCCTTCTTTCAGGCTTTTAATTTATAAAATAATTGACCCTTATTAAAAAGTTTTGCTTACTATTTCTCTTTCTATTTCTCTTTCTCTTTCTCTTTCTCTTTCCAGCAACCGCTTAGCAAAGCGAGGAATTTACCGCTTCGCGCTTCATTTTAAAAATTTTAACTATTATTTTTAAAGCATGTATAACATAGGGTATATAAATTTAAAATTATTTATAAAATAGATTTATTTTATAAAGCTTATTATAAAATAAATATTAAAAAAAAAAAGGCCTTGCGAAGCATGCGAAGCTAGGCAGGGTGTAAAAATAATAAAAAAAATTAAATCTACAAATGTGTGGTTTAACCAATAACAAGTGATTTATTAAAAATTAATACTTAAAAACTCTCTTTAAACTAAGTATAAAAAAACAACTCTTTTTTACTTTTAAATTTTCAGCTTCACACTTAATATTTAAAATTTATTAAATTGTATAGTGCTAACCAAGCAAAGCTTTAATTAATGAGCTTTGGTTCAGCTTGTGAATATACTAAAAATAAATTAATAATTATAAATGAATTTTATAAAACATAGATTTAATCATAAAAGGTTTAACTAAAATTCTTAATTTACCAATTGATTTTGCTTAAATGTAAATTCTATAACCTTCTTGCCGTTTATGAAGTGTGCAAATTAGATTATACCGAATCATTAATACATTCATTAATCGTACAGAATCAATTAAAGAAAAAGAGTCTGTACACAAGGTTAAACCAGGCCCAGTAGGCGCCCCATCCCCCCATTATTAAGTGTGCTAAAGCAATAGGAATTAAATCATGATAAATATTTGTTGGAATAATTTTTATACCATTTTGGTATTATTTAGAATAAAGCTCAGTAAAAGCAGGTAAAGCTCTTGTTCAAAAATATACACTAATCGTTAAAGAATTGAAACCTTGATGGATTTGTTGATGTGGTATTGATGCACAGTAGTAAAATAATAAATTAAATAAATATAATAAGTATTCAAAATGTTTGATTGATTGAGCAAATTGAAAGCAAGCATTAATACCACCACGATAAATTCGTAAACAACCATCAGAAAGTAATGCACCAATTAAAATACTACGAGTTCATCGAGGAATTTGAATAATTGAATTAATCAGTTTAGTAAATCTAGGGCATCCTACATTCGAAGGTAAATTAATACCCCAAATTACTAAATCTGTAGAATTATTATTTTTAGTTTTATTTGCTCTTGCTTTTTTATTTAAACAAAGAGAAGAAAATAAAGAATAAAATAAATCATATCCACAGTCGTAGTAATTAAAATTATAAAATTTTAATAAAATTGTGATTAGTAAAATGATTATTTTAATTTTTAATAACTTTTTTTTTTAATTTTATCATACATCCCTACATATTTTGTAAACTTAAGTTTGAGAAATTGAGGTTTTAAAATATTAATTTTATTAAAATGTAGTTTGAAATGCTTTTGCAAGGTAAGGAATAATGTTCAATAATTAATTAAAAAAAAAAATACCCTACATTTTCACACGAACTTTCTTCTTGTAACCAAATCATTTTAGATTTTTTTTCAATTGTATTTTTAATAAATTCACTCGCTATACGCGCTATGCACGCTATGCGCACCGGAAAAGCAGAATTTAAATTAAAATTGAAAAAATGAATCAAGGGTGAGAACTTTCTTTGCTAGCTTTTATCCCTTTACAGTTTTATTAAGAATCGCGTTATTTTAATAATTCCACAGATGTTTCTATAACTTAAAAAACGTAAAAAAGTTTATAAACTTTTAAAAGCCTAGTTTAAAATACAGACTTTGGATGTAAAATAATAAAAAAAGTAGCTTTTTTATTTAAGCCGCCCTTTATTAATTTGTACTAAAGGAATTCGGCAGAAGGGTAAGAAGGTATAAGGATAATTAATAAAAGGATTAAGTAATGTTATTTATTATTCATATCTTTCATTAATTCATTATACTTTTTCCACATAAATGCATCTTAAGTACCATATTTAAAATTTCTTTAAAAGAAAATTTGCTTTAGTCTTTAACCTTCTTATCAGTTCATCCTTTTTTATAATTGTTCATTTATTTTTGGTTTTTATTAATATTTTTTAACAAAGCATAAAGCACAAGGCGCGCAGAATAAAAAATATTTTTTAAAAATATTTTCCTTTAATTTACTAATAATTAAATACATGGCTTCTGCGCCTATAGATACCGCAATGCTGCGAACAAAGCGAAATGTAGGTAGAAGCATGCAATTAATCTTTGTTGAATAAGTGGTGTTAATTTAATTTAAAATTTAAATCTACAAAGGCTAAGTTTTAAGTTTTAAGTTTTAAGTTTTAAGTTTTAAGTTTTAAGTTTTAAGTTTTAAGTTTTAAGTTTTAAGTTT
>WSTQ01000119.1:0-28739 GCA_019627725.1 Serendipita sp. 401 | reverse complement strand
CTCGGACATGGTCATTTTACGAGTGCGACACCGCAGAATGGATGGGAGCGCGTGAGTATCAGTGATGCGAGAGCGTTGCCCCCTCATCCGAGTGCGATGACCCGTTGAAACGTCGCTTCGCTATATTTTTGTAGACGGGGACAGAATGGGAGATGGAGGGAAGATTTGTGTTTCTAGGAATTTTCTCTTTTTTTTTTTTTTACTACTATCCCTTCACACACTCCCCCCCCCCCCTTTCCCAAAGAAGCGACGATGTGATTTCGAATTTTTCGTTTTACATGGACCGGAAAACTTGACGAAAAGGTCTTCTCTATCCTTTTTTCTCCTTTTTCCTCTCCTCTCTCTCTTTCTCGGAGTGATTGAGGCACTCTGTTTTTAATTTCAAGACTTGGAACTCGACTCGCTCTTCTTCTTCTCCACCATAATAATCTCTCGATAAATCATCATCATCATCATCATCAGCAAACAAACAAATTCATCACTTTATCTCGAAATTGTCTCAAGAAACAAACAAACGACCGACCGACCGATTTCCTCGCAAGGGCACCAGAGGTTCCCTGACTCCTACGACGGGGATTTTCCAATTGATATACCCAATCTGCACCGTACGCATTACGCATGCACGCATTTATTTGCCTGTTCTTCTCCCTCGTCTCTCGGCGGACCGCATTTATTTTTTGTCGTAGGAGTGGGTTCAGTCCCCCCTCTGATTTCACCCCTTGGTCTGATCTCGCTCGTGGGAGGTCTCGGTTCAAGTTGTTTTCGGTGGATTCCCGTCGTAATCAAATGCAAATGGTCTCTTGGAGCGGGGTTTTTTTTGGTTATCTTTTCAGCATCAAAAAAAAACCCCCTTCCACTCGTCATCGTCTTACCAGCATTACTTTTTTTTTGCATGCGCGCGCGCGGAATCGTGTTTTTCCACCTCCATTCATCCATTATCATAGTCCCCTTTTCTACTCCTCTTCTGTGACACGTCCCCCTCTCCATCGATCTCATTGTTTGCATGCAAGCATTGCGTATGTATCCTTTTTTCCCCTTTCTTGACGACTATCCTCATATCCACCTATCTTATCCCTTTTACATCCCATCTCTTTCTCTCTCCATCTCCATCTATAGCATTTTGAAGCTCTGTCGACTCTTTACCTCGTTTCCTTTCTGGTCATTGTGGATGACCGCCCTCTTTTTTTCTTCTCTCCTTCCTCCCGTCGTGTCAAACTCGATTCTAATCGCTTGCTCGCTTTTACACTACCTTAGACGTTGTGATGATGATGGTGATGCCCTGCCTTGCGTTTGCTCTGCTCTGCTCTGCTCTGCGTTGTCTGCTAGCCTTGCTCCTCTCTACCAAACTGACCATTTCATCCAAACCAATCATCTCATTATCAAATCCAATTCTTCTCTTTTCCCTCCTCATCTCTTATGTGCTTGCTTGCTTCCTCTCTCCTCTCTATCTGTCTGTGTTTGATCTCCATTGCTCGATCTTCCAAAGCGACTGTTTTTTACCGTATGTTTACTATCTACGACTTTTTTTTTTTGCTCGGCCAATTTGCTTTGAAGTTTGAAACTAAGAAATGCAATGCCGGTTTGGACTTGGCGTGTAGACGTGCGGCCAACGTGTCGTGTCGAGACTGATGAAAGAGAACCTTCCGATCTTATCTGCCCTACGTGGCCTCTGTCTACCCGATACCTTGATAATGATCCATACTGATGTGGCCATTCCATTGATTAGTTGAAATCGTTGGTCTATTAATCGTGCGCAGCGGGGGCGAACGCGCCTGGACAATACAAAAGCGAACGCGAACACTTGGATCTCGCCACAACCTCTGACCCTACCGCCCCTTCCTTTCTTCTCCTTCTCCTAGGTCTTGGTACGGAACAAGATAAATGTCCAACGGAAACTTTCTTGACGTACGTGTATTCCTGTCTCTCTCTCATCTCCCTGTGGTGGTTGGGCTTACGGATTCCCTCCTCTCTACTGCCATCTCGCGCGGCCGTTGTCGTATACTGCCAACATATCGTCACCAATTTTGGTGTACTGGAATCTTATCCTTGCCTTTTTTTGTCGACTCTCGTCGTTTGGAAACTATCAACGTATGGCGGGATACCGCTGACGCACTCGGTCCATTGGTGGTGGCTCTACCCTTTCCCTCTCTTTCTCTCCGGCCACGCGTCTTCTCGACAATAAACCAAATTGGATAAATAATCACTTTTGGGAATGGGAATATGCGGGTTGTTGTTGTTATTTGTGGGACGGCGTATATAGCGGGCAATTGAGATTGTGCAAAAGGCCATTGACGAGGATGTGAATCAGAACTATGCAGAGGCTTACAAGCAGTATCAAAATGCCCTCGATTATTTTATGATGGCGCTCAAATGTGCGTGTTGTCGTTTGTCATCTCCCTTTTATTCATCGATCACCCTCTTTTCTCTCCTTGTGCTGCTCCCTCTCCCCTCCAGTCGTGTCACTTTCGCTTGATTCGTCCGATGGTGAAATAGCTGACATGCATATCATATGTGTTTTTTTATTCGTGGTTGCTGTTGTTGTTGTTGTTATTGGGTGGGCGGGAAACAGACGAGAAGAACGACAAGTTGAGGGTGTTGATTCGCAAAAAGGTGGACGAATACCTGGATCGGGCCGAAAAGCTGAAAACGCACATTGCCAAAGCGGAGACTGGCAAGACGGCAGCGGCGATGGGGAGTAATGGAAAGGCCTCGACGGGTGGAAAGTAGGTGGTGGTTCAGTCGATTAGGTGGCGGTAGCGTCGACGAGGAGAATTCTGACGCTGTTTTTTTTTTTTTGCCTTTCATAGGGACGAAGATGGTGATGACCCCGAGGTGAAGAAGCTGCGAGCTGGTTTATCAAGTACGTGTTGTTTAGATCCGGATCGGACTTTGGGTTGCCTTCTTGGATGGTTTGAGGTTCTGATGCGGCATTTCCCATTTCATTTACAGGTGCGATCGTTCATGAGACTCCAAATGTCAAATGGGACGATGTGGCTGGGTTGGAAGGAGCCAAGGAGTCGTTGAAGGAAGCCGTCATTCTACCCATCAAGTTTCCCCATCTATTCACAGGCAAACGAACCCCATGGCGTGGTATTTTGATGTATGGGCCACCGGGGACGGGTAAGAGTTATCTCGCAAAGGCAGTCGCCACGGAGGCGAAGAGTACCTTTTTCGCCGTCTCGTCATCGGATCTCGTCAGTAAATGGATGGGAGAGTCGGAGAGGCTCGTCAAGCAATTGTTCACGATGGCTCGCGAGCAAAAGCCGGCCATCATCTTTATCGACGAGGTCGATTCGCTGTGTGGGACGAGAGGGGAGGGTGAGTCGGAAGCCTCCCGGAGGATCAAGACGGAGTTTTTGGTACAGATGAACGGGGTCGGGAATGACGATACGGGCGTGCTCGTCCTTGGGGCGACGAATATTCCCTGGGCGCTGGATAATGCGATCAAGAGACGGTTCGAGAAGAGAATATATATCCCACTTCCCGGTGCTGAGGCGCGTAAGAGGATGTTTGAGCTCAACGTGGGGACTACGCCTTGTGAGCTTACGATGAAGGAATATAGACAGCTGGCAGATAGGACGAATGGGTGCGTGTTGCATTTTTATTTTTTTTCGTTCTCGTCTCTGGAGGAGGTATTGTTAATTCGTTGGGTTGCTGACTCGCCTACTAGATATTCCGGATCTGATATCGCAGTCGTCGTTCGTGACGCGCTGATGCAACCGGTTCGCAAGGTTCTTTCGAGCACCCACTTCAAACCTGTCCCCAGCCCCCAGACGGAGCATCAAAAGACGTTGGGAGGCAGATGGCCGAAATGGACGCCTTGTTCGCCTGGAGATTACGACGCAGTCGAGAAGACCTGGTCCGACGTTGACAGCGAAGAGTTGCTTGAACCTCCTTTGAGGATGGGTGATTTCGTCCGTGCGATTTCGCAAGTCCGGCCTACGGTTACGGAGGATGATATCAGGAAGCATGTCGAATGGACGAACGATTCTGGTGAAGCAGGAGCGTAGAAGAAGAAGAAGAAGAAAGCGTTCGAGATCTGCACTCACTTCTCCTTGTACCAGCCTCTGCCCAGCTTCTCAGCATCTCGTGCGACATCGCAATCACGTCGCTACGACTCGCATCCATACTTTCGTCTACTCTCTTGATCACGGACTGGATCGATGCATGGTGTTTTCCTTTTCCTTTTTTTTTTTTTTTGCTTTTTCTTTTTTCGTAGCTGATTCTGTCTGTTGGAGTTCGCTCGATGATTGTTTGTGTATATAATCGGTTCCTCCTCTGGTTTCTGTAATGAAGGTTTCTGGACAACCCTTTGTGACGAGCCTGCGTAATTCGCCTCGGCAACATTGTAGCCGGCTGATTCTTGATGAACTTTGACCTCTACCATATATTCCTGGAATGGACCGCGTTTTGGAGCTTGTACAGGTACACTCTAGAAAGTATTATGTGAGCATTGCGGCACTTCTTGCAGCCTCATTGTTGGCAAAACGAGCTGTGGAAGCCATGATTCCGACTGGACGGTCGAAGCGGATTCCTCCGTCTTCAGAGCGGGTATTGATCATTGGTGCATCTTCTGGAGTAGGAAAGAGCATTGCGATGCTGTATGCTGCTCGAGGGACGAAGAGGGTGTGCATTGTCGGGAGGAGATTGCCTCAATTGGAGCAAGTGAAGGAAGAGTGTCTGTCGCAGTCTCGGTCTCAGTCTCAGTCTCAGTCTCGGGATCATGGCTCAAACGAAGAAGATAATGATCATATATTAGTTCATGTGGCTGATGCCACTCGTGTAGAGGACTTGGTCGCGCTACGAGAAAGGTTGGAAGAAGGTGAGTATGGTTCTATTACCCTCTACATCTCAACTAGCGATATTGAATTCACCTCCTTTTCTCATAGAATGGGGAGGGATTGATACTGTGCATATATGTGCGGGTGTCTCGTCCTTGCGTCCCTTGTTGGATGTCGCTGGTTCACCATATGCATCGAGAGCGACAACTGTCGAGGGCATCAAACACGCTCAATCCGTCGCTCTCAAGGCAATAGAAGGCAATTTCACCGCACCTCTCCTCGTCGCTCTTACCTTTGTAAGAAAACTCCATTCCTCCCTTGGATAGGGTGTCTAAACACGAATTATACTAATGGCCCCTCTTCTCTCTTTTTCTCTATCCTGTTCAACTACCTGACAGATTCCGCAACTCCAGCGTACCTCTTCTCTTCCAGCCATTCTTCTCGTCTCCTCTCTCGCAGCGTTGGTCCCAGCTCCTACACGTTCCCTCTACGCAGCGAGCAAATCTTCCTCGCTCATGCTCTTCCGCTCTCTCGCCATCGAACATCCAAAGATTCAGTTTAGCTACATTTGCCCAGGAACAATCGAGGGAAACTTTCGCGCGTCAGCTGTAGATGGAGGAGACGTCCGGGAGGTACTCGAGGGCGCGCTGAAAGTGGAGGTGGTGGCCAAGAGATGTATCAAGATGGTTGACAGGTCTGAACGACTAGTGATCATCCCCTGGAAATATGCCGCCGGATTCGTTCTCAGTTGGCTATTTCCTCGATTCGTCGAAAAGAAAGCGAGAGAGAAATACGGTTTCGACGGAGACCTTCCAAACTAACTGTCTCACCGGTGACCTGTGTGGAGTAGCAATGTATGAGTCCACAAAAAGGGAACTGTATATAACAATAGATTGTACAAGCAACGCGACTGAAAAGCAGACATGAAAGCCCCAATTTTTTTTGGTTGGGTTTCCCCTTTTTGAAACGAGGCGATTACTCTACGAGCACAAATTCGGGATTGATCCTTTGCCTCGATCGAAAAGGTACTTTCCTTGCCAAGAGCTGAATAAGTTCTCTGGTAAAAATGATCTTTCCTTCTGGTAAAACCGAAGACGCCCTGGGTCCAGAACTCATGGCTGTTCTTGAAAGATTATTTCCAGGAACCATAAATGTTTCGTCTACCGATAACGCTTGCGACTGCGACTGCGTCTGTGTCTGCGTTTGCGATGGCGGTGGCCCCGAGAGCAGATACGGTGCAAGGCCCATCTCCGTCAGGGCGAAACTTGCATCCGCGACGGTCAAGTTTGCGCCATGTGCAAGTTGCTGAAGCGTACAATCGAAAGATAGGTGAACATGTGCTGATCCATCTTCATGTTCTTCGATTGGTGTAATTGTCCTTGATGTGCCCAAGGGCCGTTTTTCGCTTCCCTTCGCTCGGTTGAGAACCATATGGCTGACTTTGACTTGTTCCCTTTACGTGCATATTAGAATACATTACCCTAGAGAGAGAACATCACGTACAGAAGATAGTCCAGGATCATATTTGCCCAGACAGAGTAATAGGAACGAAGTCCAAGATCAGACAGGGGCTTTTCCGGAGACCCAATTTTACCTTCGAGCTTCGAGAGTTCATAACCTCCAGTCGATCGTCAGCAAAAAGAATAAAAGGAGCAAATTCCCTTAACTGAATTGAATCATAAGTTTGCCAAATCCGCGCTTCTGATAAGGTGGAAACGTAATAATACAAGCCAAGTTGTAATCCTCCGGTGAGTCTTTCTCTTTCGAGAAGAACCCGACGGCTGTTTCAACACCGTGCTCAACAGATGTAGTCAAATAGAAGAGAACTGAAAAGAATAGGTTCGTCATCAAAGATAGCGACGTTTATCATGAACTCACAGTTATCACATTCGAAAAAGGTTGATTTCCAATCGATAAAGAATTTTCCGAAGAGACTCAAGTTCTGACAGAATTGCTGCAACAAGTCAATAAAGTGTCAGATGGAGAGAAAGAACAAAATGCCTTATAGTCTAAAGGATCGATCTCATATATCCGTCGTCTACCTTCTATCACCTGGTTAGCGTGCGGATGATCTTGCTGACCCTGAAGCAAGGATTCCGATGGAAGTGTCTCCTGAGGCGCAAAGACATAGTCATCATATACGAGGTCACCAGGTTGTTCTTTCACACTACAAGTTGCATCTCCATGCAACAACCGAACATCCGGTTCAATGTAGTCCAGAGGTCGGTCTGAGTATTTAAAACATCTGCATGACCATCAATAATGTGTGTATCTCCAAGTAGAGAGACATACCGTGGACATACCCATATACTCTTTCCCTTTGCATGGAGCGGGGGATCTCCTTTTGCAGTCGGCCTGACTGGAGCGGTGCCGTAAGCACTGCCGCCTTCTGTCATGAATTTAGAGTTAGCTGCTGCGAGGAGTGCTAGGTTTTTGCTTGTGCGCATCGTATTTCCTTTGACAAACTTGCCATGGGAAAAGTTGCTTTGGAACTCTTCACTCTTGACAAGAGCTGCATGAGCAGCATTGTGTCGATGTATGTCTACATCCATTGCCGGATACGGTGAGAAATACCATGGCTCTATCCGCCAATTCCCGAAGAAGACTTGTTCAAAGTTGGGTGCAGCTGGAGTAGTGTCTTTCTCTGCTTCGGACGAGGACTTCACATCTTCTTTCTCAGATGGCCCAATGGGCGTATGGACATCTGAGACGGGTTGCGAAATCTGTGTCGCGTCTTCTGGTTCTGAGCTCCTTGCCAAAGAGGCAGACGGGGCAATATCAGTATCTTGGTATAGACTAGAATCAGTTTTGATTTGTTCCAGGTCCTGGTTGGTACTTGTTTGAAATGGGTGTAAGAAGGGCGGGTGGTTGGGTTGTTGGAGTAGATGAAAAGACGGTTGTACTGGGAAAGAGTTGGGATATGAATCTACCTGAAATTCGTTAAGTAGGTGCGAAGGAATTTCGAAAGGAGGTTCGTGGACGGGTTCTAGCGCTTTTCCCCTGAGACGTTTGGTTGGGCTATGTTCGAATGTCGCGCCAGATACGACTGGCGGGGGATGCGCCCCATAGTAAGATGCACCCAGATGTGTCATATCTTCATCCATGGATATGCCTCGCTTTCGTTTCTTGCCAGTCGAACCCCGTCTTGAATGGTTTGGCTGGAGAGGCGGAAGCCCAGTTCTAAGCGTGTCGTTCATTATTAGGCTGCTATTGACGTCATTATGATTGCTATTCGATATGTTCGACATCGTGTCGGAGGGCTGTTGGGGCCAAGGCTCAGCCATTGGCAAGAAACGGTTGGCTTCAAGTTGCTGGGATCGGGTGCTCCTTGAGCTCGACCACTGTCCCGTATTTCCCTACATTAACTGGAAAATAGTCTCACAGTATGGTCTAAATGCTATGAAACGGGATATCATCGTAGCTTATTCTCACCATAGCATCTAAACGTTCCAACTCTGGTCGCCTCCTAAGCAAATTCTTACGCGTGTCAAGCGGCGTTCCGCAAGGATTTTTGGACATAAAGACAGGACGTCATTTCGACTCGGCGCGTAAATAATGATGGAGGTCTCTAGTCCACCAATCCAAGGCGGGTTCACCAACGGCCACGCATCCCCAAACGTGAACGGGCATGATCACGTCGATTCCGGTGGCATAGACGGTGTGGTTGCATCAAATTCCGCGACGGAGTCTCTCCCATTCGATACATCAGTCTTCCGAAACTACTTGCAAGCTCTCCTTCCACCTGTACTTGGAGCTACTCCTCCAGAGCTAGAGGACAGTATATTCAGTGACCCAGAATTCGAAGAGCGCGTCAAGCAATTCGCAACGCAGCCAGGAGGGCCGTTGTACGTCGCAAAAATCCAAGAAGATTTGGAAGGTACGCCGCTTTTGGTGTTGGCTTGAACGATGCTGGCTAGGCGGGCTGATCCAATTGTTTCAGCTGATCAGACTTCTCCTCCAACCTATCGATATGCCCTCACTTCCGGCCTCACCTACTCCCCTACGAATGTGGCCACCTTGGCTCTCATCAAGAGAGTTCCATCTCTTGATTCAACACTCCCAATAGCTACCCAAATACAGATGCTCAATCTTTTCGGAGACGAGGATACCCCCTACGAGAGCTTGCACGCCGTCGTTAGCCAAGCCGTCAAGCCATGGTTCGACGCGTTTGTAGGAACTCGGCCTGGAATAAGGGATAGCGATAGTAAAATTGGTTAGTACATACACTATCAAGTTGTTGGTTCGTATTGAATCCCCTGGATAGGCATCCCAAATGCGAAAAAGAAATTCGCTGAACTAGAACTATCATTGTTTCACCTTCAACAAAACGTCGAGATCCCTGAAACTCATTTGGTTATACATCCGGTTATACAAAGGGCGGTTGATGCTGCGCGAGAAAGCTCGACCCGCATAAATGTTTCAATCATACCATCGACGTATCTTAACGACAGTTCCTTTCTTAACGCACTGCAGTCTCACGTCAATAGCTGGATCAAAGCGATTCAAGGCGTAACGAAACTCTCCCGGGATGTATCGGCTGGTACAGCTTCACAAGAAATCAATTTTTGGTTGTCTTTAGAAAGGGCCCTTGACGCGATCGATACCCAATTGCACTCGGAGGAAGTAGTGCTTGTGTTGGAGTGCTTGCGGCACGCGAGGCGTTATCTGGCCACTGTCAGTTTTGCATCCGATACTGGGTTGAAAGAGGGCATGGAAACTGTGAAGCGATACAATGGACTGATGAAGGACTTTCCGCTGGATGAGCTGCTATCAGCTACAGATCTTGAAAAAATCCAAGATTCGCTTGGGTTGATTTTTGGTCACCTCAACGGGCGTCTCCGACGTGTACCATACCCAATACGGCGTGCGTTACCTTTGGTGGAGGCAATCTCCCGAGATTTCAATGATACCCTCCTTCGAGTCCTTACCAGCCACCGCTTGATCTATCAGCCATACGAGACATTCGAACGACTCGTTAATACCGCGATCAATGTTTTCAAGGCATGGGATGATTATATCAAAGATTTCACCAATGTGGCTCGAGAAGTGACGCGGAAGAGAAGCGAGAAGTTCATCCCCATCAAAATCAATCCAGCGCATGCCAAACTAGCGGAACGTGTACGCTATTTACGCGATTGGAGACGACAGCACGAGCAGCTTGCAGTCACAACCGCACCAACGAAAGGCCTAAGTGCAGGCGTTGCTGGTGCAGCTGGTGTGATTGGCGCTGGTGTTGGGAATGAGCTTGGTGGAGTAGACATGGAGGAAGAGGTCAAAGAGGCCTACGAGATCATTAAGAATATTGATATTCTTGATGTCAGTATTGGTAGGTTCCTCTGCTCCGAGGTATTCTGTAACTCAGTGTTTCCTAGAGGGTACCGAGATTTGGGTGACCGCAGAGAATGCGTACAACGAACGGATCGCCCGAGTGGAAAATCAAATAATCGCCAGGCTAAGAGATCGCCTTGGAACTGCTCGCAATGCAAATGAGATGTTCCGTGTCTTCTCAAAGTTCAATGCGTTATTTGTCAGACCGAAGGTACCTTGTAATCTTCAATGTAATCCCACATACTAACACTCCATCAGATCCGCGGTGCCATCCAAGAATATCAAACGCAACTAATTGAATCAGTGAAAGAAGATATCAAGCATCTTCATACCAAATTCAAGACTCAATATCGCTACTCAGAGGCATATCATATGTCCCAGATGCGAGATTTACCTCCCATTGCTGGTGCCATTATATGGGCGCGCCAGATTGAGCGACAGCTGTCGACATACATGAAAAGGGTAGAAGATGTACTAGGGAAAGGTTGGGAACTTTATGCGGATGGTCAAAAGCTCCAGACCGAATCTTCTGCATTTCGCAAGAAGCTGGATACGCGTCCAGTATATGAAGCCTGGCTACATGAGATCAACAGAAGGGATATGGCGATTAATGGTAGATTGTTCGAGATCGTCAAGCTGCGAGGAGGTGGATATCAGCTTGCAGTTAACTTCGATCCCCAAATCATCACCCTGTTCAAAGAAGTCCGGAATCTCCTATGGCTTGGATTCCAGGTCCCGCATGCCATCAACACTATGGCGAAAGAAGCCAAGCGAGTCTACCCCCACGCTGTTAGTCTGATGGAGACGGTCAGAACATATGGCCAGACGTTGCACCTAATAGAGCAGAATCAAGTAGTCGAAATGCTCGTCGCCGAGTACAGGAACGAGGCGCAAGCCATGACCACTCGAGGTTCGTTCATTGTGTCTTCAAAAGATCTAGCTCATATGGCGATTAGGCATGAGCTTGCGATGGGACTACTTTGTTAATGCGTACGATACTCACCGATATCTTCCTGCTGCTGGTTTGGATGGAAGGGAAAATCGACATATTTCGTTTGTGCGGGAGTTTGCGTCTGTAGTCTCGATTTTACAGGTGTGTATGCGAAAGTATGGTCATGACGATGTTCTCACACGCAAACAGGACAAGACGAACTCCTTGGTGAATTCTTATAAGGAAATTAATCGAGTAGTCGAGGATCTTTCGACGTGCCCTTATAACCATGACGCCTTTGCCGAGCTCATCGGAAAGATTCAAGCAGCTGTACGTATCCTTCTGAATAGTTGGGTGGCATCACTCAAATATCTCAAAATTTAGGTCGACCGTCTGAACTTGGAAGGCTTCGCAAATCTTGAGAATTGGGTGGCGGAACTCGATGACCGAATAGCAGGAATATTGGCACAAAGATTGACCCATATACTGCAAGTTTGGTGCACCGAATTTGACAAATCGGACGACGGCGAGATACGGCGGGAAGCTGTGCCCCGTGACATGACAAATAAACGGAAAGGGGACAAATGGAAAGAAGAAAAGGATAAAGTACGCCTCTTTTCAGCTAATCGCGTTCTCTTAATCTGACGGCCCCCATCAGCATACCCCGGATAGCAACATGACGCTGGAGCCAATTGTTCATGAAATTAGGATTCAAAATCAGGTCATTTTCTTGGATCCACCAATTGAATATGCCAGAGATACATGGATTAAACAACTTCATGAATGGCTTGGAGTTATCTGTAGATTGCGAAGGATACGAAGCTCTCGATATGAGATTGGTCTACAGATGGACGAAGGTTCGACCATCGATTTGACGTATACCTTCCTTGTACGTGCTCTAACAGCCTCCGCGGAACTCTGCTTGACTCTTACTTAGCTCACACGGTTTACCGACGGGACTTTGGAGAAGTCGTTTACATTGATCGAGAACAAAGTGCAGCAGCTACGAGACTACGTATCGAAATGGCTTCAATTCCAATCTCTCTGGGATCTCGAAGCCGAATACGTTTTCAACCGGTTAGGAGACTCGCTCGCAAACTGGCAACAGCTCTTGATCGAGATCAAACGCACCCGGTCCACCTTTGACACTTCGGACACCCAGAAATCGTTGGGCGTTTGTGTGATCAACTATGAGCAAGTACAGGCTCGCGTCAACGCCAAATATGACTCCTGGCAGAAGGACATCTTGAGTCGGTTCGGTGTCAAATTGGGGAACGCGATGAAGGAGATGCATGCTTCCATACTGAAAGCACGTCACGATTTGGAACACCAGTCGATTGAAGGCCTCTCGAGTGGTGCACCACGACGCGCATGATTACGATCTTACTTTGTCGTGGCAACGGTTCTCCGTTTTCACTCTTCACGCATGATCTCCTCGTTTTTTGTCTTTCTTTTCTTTCATGTTCTTATCAACTGTGGTTATGATTCTCATGTGAAATATCGCATACGCCTTTCCTTTTTTTTTTTTCCTTCGCCATGTTTGTAGACAAAGATTGCATTTCGCTTTGCTCCTTGCTTTTAGCTGAAAAACACGCACAATCACAGACAGACAGAGAAAGCACACAGAGACAGACACACACAAGTACGAGAGGGAAACTGGAGACAAATGAACTGGAGATGTGCATCCTCGGAAAACCGAGGGACTTAAAGAATCGCATATGACATTGAACACGAAAAATCAGAAGGGGGGCCAGGGCCAAGAACGTCCAGCGAACTGCCGCCAATCAGTCGACGGGGGGTGTGTGCAAGAAAGAAAGAAAGAAATGGATAGCTAGTCTCGCGCGCGAGAGAGAGAGATGAGGAGAGAGAGTCAGAGAGCGAGAAAGAGAGACGGGGGATGAGGACGTAAGTGCGTCATAAAAAACAGCGGGGGGTTGGATGGATTGCAATCGAAAGCCGTAAGAGTCATAAACCAAAAGTTTGTACAACCGCCCTGACAGGACAAGGGGGCAAGGTAAGAGGGAAGAGAGAGAGAGCATTGATCGCTTTTTCCGTTTGTACGCGCCGCATTAGAAAAAAAGGAAGAGGGGGTTCAGTCGTTTAGATACGAGCGCCACTGCCACTCCTCTCGACATCAATGCCATTAGGGTGACCGTTCATGCCAGGATAAACGAACCCAGTACCGTCAGACGTGTTGGAGTCAGGGGTCTGACGAGCATTGGTACCCTCAGGACTGTTCTTCTTGAGGTCGAGTCGAGCCAGGAGCGAAATGGCGTGCTGCGTATCGGCGTCGTCCACAGAGGGCCTGCCGTTACCCGTATTCGGAACCGGCATGTTCATCATGCCCATATTGACCATGGGATTAGAGCCGGATTGAGTCGGATGGATGAAGCAGCAGCGCTTGCCATAGGGGCAGCTTCCCGTCACCCAGAAAGTCTAAGAAACAGAGGTCAGATTTTGTTCGACCGATTACGAGTATCCAGTACTCACTCGGCAGATCTCGGTCTTGTACTTGGGGTGACGAGGAACGATCCGAACATCGGTTGTGCCATGAGCAAATTGGCATTTGACTCCATATCGGCAGCTTTGTTTCTCTTCCCAGTTGCGGCAAATCTCGGTCTTATACCTGTAATCAAAATTGTAAGAGGACTAGATAGAGAGGTTGATACGGTAAACGCACAGGCCAATTTTCCGGTTGTGCGCGCTCGGCCCACCAACAACCATACCCTGAGCTTGGCTGATCAGGTGGGACAAGGGCATCTGGGGCTGAGAGTTGGGATTGATCTTCCATTGCGTGGGTGGTGCGGGTTGAACGGGCTGGGCGGGTGGAGAGTAGATCGTGCTTGCAGGGGAAGCCAATTGTGGGGGAGGCCTGGGAGTGTAGAAATTACCGCTGGGAGCGGGTGGTGTGAAGAATCCAGGCCACATAAGGGAAGGAACAGTCTGTGGTACATTTGGCATAGCCGTCGGGAAAGGGTTCAAAGAAGGGAAGGCAGGGAATGGAGGTGCAGCAACTGAATGACCTTGATTAGACCACGAGTGAGAGTAATACGAAATTAACTCGCCTTGAGCCATTGGATTGACCTGTTGATACGAGGGTGGAGCGAGTGCGAGTTCTTGGGGAGGGTAACTCGAGCGACCAAGGCTCCTAGCGCCTGCAGCAAAGTTGGCGTTGTTGGGTGGAGGAATAGGCTGCTCTAAGGGGATGCTGGAGGGAGATGCAATAGGTGAGAGAGAAAGAAGTGGAGCAGACTTGGTCCTTCGGTGAGCTTGATTTTGACCCGGGCGTTGCACAGGAACATCAGGGAGTTCATTCGGATGCGGTACCGTTTGAATCGAGTGAGGTGCAGGTTGGATGTTTGCGTTAGAGGAAGGCGCCACGGATGGAAGCTGCATTGGAGGGAACGCTGCTGTAGCACTCTGAGGTGCAGGCAACTGCGAGGTAGCCATCGACTTCTGGTTAGGGTGAGCCGAAAAGGGCACTGGCCTAGATCGATGCTGGAAGGAGGTGTTGATGTGCATCTGCATTGGTTTACCGGGGGCTCGGCCGGGAAATACTTCTTCAACGGGCGAGGAGGTGAGCTGGTCCTGCAGAGCCATATTTGCTTTCCATCCATTAGTAGCATTAGAGTCGTCTTGTTGTTTGATCAGAGCTTCGTTGTCGGATGCAACGAGGTCCTGAGGAGTGCGGAGGGTGGAATAATCAGAGAGCGAGCCCTTGGAGGATAACGAGTTAACGCGCATGTGAGATGCGTGAATATCAATATTTTGCGTGTCAAGTGCAGTCGTGTTGTGTCTGCGGGGGGCGTGATGCCCATGTCGATGGGCTTGAGCGTGAGGGGGGAATTCCATGAGCGTAATGTCTTGTCGTTGCGCAACAGAATGCATGTTCTGTCTTTTTCGTAACTGTTCAGTTAAATTTTAATGATAAATCTGCGTAATTAGCGTGAAATCGTCAGACTGCGTCCGATGGGGGTGTTGAGTGGCTACGCCCGCCATAGCATGCATGTGTGCGCCGCTGTTAAGTAAGGACATGTTCTGGTACGTACCGAAAGGTTAAGACAGCGAGATGGGGGGGATGTTGAGATATGTATAATCAAGCAGAGGGTGTGTTTGATATTTAATGCAAGACGGGACTCGAGCGGCGTCGTTGATTGGGTCGTGCTGGCGGGTTCGTCGTCTAATAAAGCCCGGATCGCTTTTGACGCTCAGAAGGACACTGGAGCCTGTGTTGGGCGGTCACAGAGAGTCTGTCGTTTGCGTTGAAGAGCAGCGGTGAGTGCGATGCGATGAGAGCTTGGCTGTAACTGGGAGGAGATCGAGATCGAGACGAAAGAGCTGTGGAAAAATATAGAGCGACGGCGTGCAAGCTATAAAAGGAATTGGAGACTTTTTAAACAAGAAACTTGAAATTCATGCAGTCAGAGTGGGCTTTGGTTGGATCCAAGTTGCGAAACTGGCTTCGCTAGGGCAGGGAGTCGCGCTTCGGCCACGAGGCAGACGAGGCTGGGGTTCATTCAAACCAGGGCCTCTCTGCCCTTTGCAGCTTCAAGAAAATGGTAAACAAAGTTTGCAGTCAGGTGCACAACAAGCCAAAACGACGTCTCAAATGCGCCACGGATAGCGAAGTGGCATCCCTCAAAACCAACAAACAAACGAGCAGCCCTGCAAGATCTAGATGCATTATTTCCCGAATGGATCTTTCCATGCGACGGCAACGACGAGGACAGAGGAGGTGATGGAGGAGTAGCAAACACCCCCCTCCCCTCCTTCGATCACGATCAACTACCACCACACCATATGATTGCACTGCTCCTCCCTCATCTATCCAACAGCTTATCTATCTCCCTCGAGTTGCAGTCTCTATTCAGAAACGTAAGTGAAGTGTAGCTGTTCCGTTATATCGTCACTCCTTCTCACCTACCTCCCAATCCACCTTGCGCACCCAACTAACACGAACATCAGCATCACGAGAACCGCATCACACTCTCGTGTTCTGTAACCCCGGCCGCTCGCTTGATAAAAACCCGGGTGGATGCGGCGTCACTCGAATTAGGAAGGTCGACCAGGATATATCGGTAGACAAAGTTGTTCGTGGAGTCCTGGTTGTCGAAAAAAAAGGTCCCATTGGAAGATCATTGCGAATTGGAGGTTATCCACGAGCAACGGAACGAGTTGGAAGGCCCATCGAAGCAATGACTGTCAGCTATCTTGTGTAAAGAAACGGCGCTAAGCGCCAGACAGAAGACGGGGGACAGGCATTCGGGATCTATCTGAACATACGTACCCTGACCAAATCCACATGGACTTCCCCGCTCATGTAGACTAAACGTTGCTGTCTCGCTTTCGATCCCGAGAGTGTCGTGGTTGCAGGACGGAGACTGGCAATCAAAGAAGCCCATATTGAAGCGGGAAGTGATCGGGATTCAGATTCCTTCGGTGTTGGTCCCGAAGGAGTTTCGTTTGCAGACTGAGAGCCTTGGGAGACGGTTGGCTGTTCCAACGGTTGTCCCGTCAGCAGGGCAAATATCCGTTTGCCCCCCCTCCATACGTCCCTTCTTGTTTCTTTAGCCCAAGCTCTTGCAGCGTCAATTGACCAATCCCATTCCCTGACGTCCCACCACTCTAATTGCCGCCACGTTAACACGTTGGAGGTATCCTGAAGAAACGATAGTATCAGTATTTATTCCTAATTGAGACGAAAAAGAAGAACGGATGTCATTGAGGCAATGGGGAGAATAGAGTAAGGGAGAGTGATAGGCGAAGGAATAGAAAGAAAAGGTTGATCACAGGTGAGGTCTCGATCCAAAAATTGAGGTACAGATGTTCCCTTCCCGCAGAGTCGACAGTAATTGCTGACGGAACGCTCCGGTTTCTGTGCCTTGGTCGGTCGACTGACGATCTTGGGGGAGACGTATGGAATTTGATATGTGCTGCCGGAGGGAGTAATTGCCGAAGCTGAGAGCGATCACGTGAGCTCACTAGGAGGTCAGAGATTTATTGTACACTTACACCTGTATGTTGAGCGATGTGCTCGCAAGTGTCTGCATAGATGACGGTAGGAGAATTCTATGGATCACAGTCAATGGTCAATACACCTTTCCGAGACAATAGGAAGACACTATTCATTCGGAATGGGTCTCGAAACAGAAACGCACCGTGCTCCCAAGTTCTGTGGCCAATGCGTAAAACAACAAAGCCGTTAGCCCCGCACCAGCTAAGATAACAATCGAGCTCGTAACTCGGGCACCACTTCTTACGACTTTGGACGGTGTATATGACCAGAATGTGTGCAGAATCGACGCAGGCCAAGAGAACCACCAGTCGACATTTGAAATCGCCAGTAATGGACCAAAGAGGAACGAAATACGTCAGCCAAAATATCAATCTAGGACAAGACGAGGGTCTGACCTTTGCCACCAACCCCCAAATCCTTCCATTGCTTATAATTCTTGGGAAGATCCCGTGAACCAGGTCTTATTCCCAGATAGAATACACCGTCAGAACCTGGACGTCCGGCATTCGCCTTTGCAGCTGACGCATTGTCAAGATGTGTGTTTAGCAGCGACTCGGTCTGGTTTTGGTGGCGTTTTAGCGCGTCATATCTACTTTGTTTCTCCTTCAAGTCTGAAGAAGGGTCCTTTGTCGCAAGAGAACGTCGAAAAAGAAACTGGGTCGGTTGAACTGGAGTCTGTCTTGGTGAGCTTGACCTAGCTAGCGCTCGAACAAGCATTCTACGAGCTGTATACGCAATACTGTTGGCTCGCGTGCAGTTATTTGGGTTCATTGTTCCCTTTTGGCTTGCGTGGTCACCAGAAGGTGGTGTCGAAGCTTGGATTCCAACACTTACAGCCTTGATAACGCTAACGCAGATAAAACTGCATGGAATAAACAGGATAACTCCACGGGAATGCTAAAAACCTGGACATGATTATAGGGTTAGGAACAGATATCCTAAACACACTTCGGCTGCAGGCTTTTAGCCTAAACCGACTCAGTCGTCTATCAAAGCGCATTTTAACCGCAAAGGAGTTTGCTCTAATGCAGGATACCACCGGTTTCCCGACTTCATCGCCCCTCCATGCTCCGTTCGCTCACCATTCGGACGAAGGGTTTAGGGTCGAAGCAGTGAGTCGCTTCCTTGGAGTGCGGTGAGAGAACTCTGTTTCATTTTTGCTATGCTCGACTTATGGTTTGGTCGCCAGATGGGCAGCGAAGGAAGCTATCTACAAAGCGCTTTACCCTCATTATGTCCTTACATGGAAGGACGTGGAAGCTCTCCCGATTTCAATGTCGAAGCATAGAACCGGCAAACTCGATTCAGCTGAAGCTGGAGAGAGACGGTCATCATTATGGGATCCAAACCCGTCCAGTGGGAAACTGCAGCTACGATTCACCAAATCCCTTTGCATCAATGTCAATGAAATAGCCTTGAGCAAGCTTAACGTTCATATGTCAATTTCACATGATAATGATATGGTGGTTGCGACGGTACTAGTCGAAGGGGAGTAGCATTCTGCGATACGTACATATACGTTTATGCTCTACCCATATCATGGTACGATGCGCGCAGCAAATTGAAGCCTCAAATACAAAGATCGTGATCCGCATTCTGCTGTAGGTCATGCGTATTGTCTAACACTGGCACAGCATGGTTTCACTCGAACAGTCCCACGTGTATTCTGGCGAGATTTTTGAGAGAAAAGAGTGTTATGGTATGAGACGGCCCCAGAATGCGTTCCGACCGCTCGGTTTATATCCAAAGCCATCTCAACAGCACCGCGAAGCCATCCACACTCTGCTATTATAGCGAATACATCTATGGTCGTTTGGATTTTCGATGGATAGGACTCTTCCGGTGTCCTCTTCTGAAGGTCCAGCGTTGCCATTTTCAATTATCATGCCTCTTGAAACCTACTCTGTTCAAATGGTGTAATTCCAAGATTCAAACGAACTTCCAGTATGTCAGTATCGTCCATGGTCGTTTGATTTCTTTGATATTACTCTAAAATTCCTAGTTCTAGTCGCTCCTCCAGCTTGTGGTCTCCGTATAGAGGACAGCTAGATGCCCCATTGTCTTTAGGAGTACCTTCATGCGATCCATCAGTTATCTTGTTCAGTAGCTCGCGTCCCTCCTGTGTGACAATAAAAGCGTCTGACTTCTACCTGTTCCTGGTTGTAGTATGTAGTAGGTCACCCCTAAGTTGTCAATGGTGCGAGCAAATACTTTTTAATGGCTCTAACAGAGGCAGAAAGCTCTTTCTCATGGGTATGGTGTACCAAGTCTTGACTTATGGCCGAATGTCTCACGGCAGTGTGGCTATCGAATTTTGCCTCTTACCTCGACGGGCTGGACTCTGGTTGAGCTATAGAATAAGCGACACCTCTCAACATATTTCGTTCATTATTATAGTAAATGACATCGGAAGCGGCGATTTCTACCTCAAAGGTGCGGAGGCCTCCATTCGACTTTCAACATCCCTTCAGATAAGCGCAATTTTCTGACTGATGTTTCAAATTATAGCAACTACATTATAGTCACAGCCCTTCAAAATCACGGATTTCTAACAAGGCTCTTAAATGTCAAACACACAGGCAGCGTCAATCCTACACGTCACTTCCACTGGATATTCATCATCTCATTCTTCCATATCTCCAATGGCCTTATGACCTACAGTCTCTCAGCTTAGTGTCTCGCTCATTTCACATCTTGAGTATACCGTTACTCTATCGAACCGTTGTCTTTCCATATGCGCGCCCATCAGCCCTCCTTGCCTTGCTCTGTAAACTCGAAGTATCTCCCGAATACTGCGCCATGATCCATACCCTTGTTTTTGACGACGTCGCAAAACCGCTTATGCCGGATATTCCAAATATTGGGGCCGATTTTGATGCGTGCAAGAGTGACAAGCTCGAGAATCGGGTTCGTGAACCCGTTGGACGGAAAGACTGGATCCTTGACCAAGTACATCACAAATTATACTGCGTACTTCCCCTCCTGAATATCAAATCGCTTTATCTTAAGCGCCTACACCCGGTCTTCCTCTCCCCACCCTTGTCACATACTCCTCCAATTCCAACTGCAACCCAAAAGGTGAAAGACGCTGTCTTAAATCACGTACCTATTCGGCAATGGCGAAGTTATCAACAAACGCCCTCCAAAGAGCGTCTTCCAGCAGCAATTGGAATGTTTTTTACCCACTGCAGATCCCTAGCATCCCTGACAATTTACGACCCACTCTCACTACGGTCGTATTGGCCCCACTCACTGGTCACTAATCTCACCGTAATCATCTACGCTGTTAACCTCGACACCGTTGTGCTGGAATTGGACAGTCGGAACACTCGTGCAATGCAACTCAATGGAATTCTACGGCGAGCAAGAAACCTTCGCACGCTAGCCATCCTTACAACGTGGATTAGTCTTCACCTTCTATTGGAGGACTGCCACTTTGCTCATTTAGAGAGCATCGAATGGTTTCATTATAGCTGCAAGAGCATACTCGATGCAAGGACTTTTTACAATTTCCTTTGTGAACATTCTGGCACACTCAGACATATCAGTTTAGCACCAACTGCATATATTGTGGGAAGTTGGGGCTTTACAACTGATCCAGAGGTCCCACATTGGCTAGCGGAACCGCCTTACCCTCCTACAAACAATACGACAAATGAACCCGACAGAAATGGAACTTTAAGCAAAGATGGATTTCTCCCAAATCTTGAAACCCTTCGTTTACACAACTGGCTCGCTTGGTCTACCCCTCAGGCAGTGAATACTATTACGAACGCCGAACGTATCCATACCGCTCACCTCATATCAACGTTCATTCTCTCACGGCCGCTCATAACAGACGTCGCAATCACCGATTTCCCATCGGAGATTGGGCGCGCCTTGATAGAGGGGATGCGAGAGACGCGGAAGGTCCGAAGAGCCATCCTAGGACGAGAGGAAAGACTAAGAAGAAACCACTATGTTCCTCTATATCCACCTCTGTCGTTTCTTCATCATCCCCCAGACTGGAATTCCAGCATGGGGGTCGGTGGGGTCGGGCCAAGTGCAGCGCTAGCAGAGTTTGGCTCACAAGCGCTTTCTGCTCTAAACCCCTCGACTCTACTCAACAACCTCAATTTCCCTGGCACGGGTAACACAAACGCGGGGAATACGGGGGGCGGAGAGATGTCCGAGAGAGCACGAGCGAAAGCTTATTGGGCGTTTGTGAGGAGGCGGGAGTATTTGCTGGAGGCCTACTATTCGTACAGCGTCATGTTTGAGGGAATGGAGCTCGAGCAGTCTGGATTCAGGCCATACCTTCTCCCGCGGAGAAGGAACGCAAAGAGGGAGTATCAACGCTAGGACTATTATATTATGTGATTGATTCGTCTCGTCAACGTGTAGATACCCGTTGTTTCTTCCTTGTCACTGTATAGTATCAATATCTTTCGTTCGATACACGGCTACGACTTCATATTGGCCAGTGTTTGTGAGCCATTCCAAAGGAAGCCACCTGCAGGTCACGCCATTTTGCCTTCTTCTTGCGTTAGATGTTTACGCGCACGCGGGCCAGTAGGATCCTCAGGAGCCCCCAAAGTCTAGGCTGCGTGAAATTAGATTAACCCATCGACCTTGGGATGTCATAAGCGCTTTGCCGTCTGACCGGCCTTCGTGGGGCGGTGATAGACGCTTTTGAACCCCTCTCCGACCTTCTGCCGCCGTACCAAAACACTCTTGAACCTTCTCTTCCCTTAGATTCTCCGTTTTATATGATGACTACCCCAATATCGACTCGTACAGAGTTTCCAATCAACTATACCACCCTGATCTCATCACAGACCATTCATACTTTGCAATCACTCGAGCTTGAATGTGGCGCTGTACTCGAACAAGTCCCGATTGCCTATAAAACTTGGGGGAAGCTGAATGATAAACGAGACAATGTCATGGTCATTTGTCATGCCTTTACTGGAAGCGCAGACGTAGAAGACTGGTGAGCTCTAGCTCTTTTCTGAATCAACTATCCATTCCCCTCGATAATTTCACTTCTCCCTTGCAAAGCTCATAGCTACTCCCAGGCGAGACTGATTCAATCTTTTGTAGGTGGGGTCCACTCATGGGTATAAGCAAGGCATTTGATGCATCTCGCTACTTTATCTTTTGTGCGAACGTCATGGGTTCGCCCTATGGGTCTGCCTCTCCCGTTACTGTAAATCCTACTACTGGTCAGCCGTACGGGCCAGAATTTCCAGCCACAACGATCCGAGATGATGTGAGGTATGTATACCTGTTCGTACCAACGATGAAGCTCTCCTGCTGATGATATCATAGAGCACATAAACTCGTCTTGGATCACCTTGGAGTCTCTTCTGTTGCCGTTGTCATAGGTGGTTCCATGGGTGGAATGGCCGTTCTTGAATGGCCACTCTGTACACCTCCAAATTATGTCCGACACATCGTCCCCATCGCTACATCCGCCCGACACAGTGCATGGTGTATCTCTTGGTCGGAAGCACAAAGACAATCCATCTATTCCGATCCGCTATACCTGAATGGATACTACTACGAGACCGAGGAGTCACCTAAGAATGGACTAGCTGCGGCTAGAATGGCAGCCCTCCTGACCTATAGGAGTAGGGATTCGTTCGAATCAAGATTTGGTAGACGCCCACAGCTCTACGTTCGACCTTCGTCTCAGCAACAAAAGAAAGCTGATGGTGATGTGTCGGAGAAATTACCGCTCACGCCTCCCAGAAGTCCACAAAATGGCAACTTGAAGGCATTGGCGGCCCATAATGAGGGAAACAGGAACGCTACACCGACCACCTCAGGACCGCAAACGCCATCCACGAATGGGCTCAATACTATCTCAACCACTAATCGGCTTACGGGTGGAACAAACAACGCGCAGAAGGAGAGCGACGCTGCAAAGGTTTTCTCAGCACAGTCGTATCTCCGTTATCAAGGCGATAAATTCACAGGTAGATTCGACGCAAATTGCTACATTCATATAACACGGAAAATGGATACCCACGACCTCGCCAGAGACCGGAATGGTGTAACCGATCCCCATCAGACTCCTTCTGGTGGATCTGAGGCTCTAGTCAATGTACTCGCTACTTTGCCCCGTGGGGCGCTCGTTATTGGAGTAGAGACCGATGGATTATTCACACCTTCCGAGCAGAGGGAGCTTGCGGAGCATATACCCGAGGCTGAGTTGGTGATGATCCAAAGCAAAGACGGACACGATGGATTCCTATTGGAGTTTCAAGAGATTAATAGGTAGGGTCAACTATTCGTCTATATGGGATTGAGGGAATGGCAGCTGACCTGTCATCGTAGACATGTATTGGGTTTCTTGCACAGGGTACTGCCGGAGCTGTATGTCGGAAAAGCAAATGTGGACGAGGTCCAAAAACAAGACTTCGAAGTTACAAGGACTAGCACTTTTGGTGAAGCCGAGGTCGATGTAGCAATGTGGTAGATTTACGATTTTGAATGGACAGTAATTTTGGAATTCTATCCTGCCAATAATGAGGTTTTCATTACAACTTGAATAACCGGACAATATTTGCTACAATCGATTTTGTCGATCCTTCCTAGCGATGTGGGTGTCAGATTAATTTGTACCATGAATTCCCCCTGGCCTCGACTTATTTACTGCATTCAGCAGAGCTGGGATGCTGTCAACTATTTCTAGTGGTTTATCTCTCTTACAATAGAGATTAATCATACTTTCCGCCCAGATGCCTACCGCGCGCAAATTACACTGGTCAACCATTATTGGAGAAATACCCTACATTCAACTATTTCATGCAAAGCATAGAATGTGCCGTATTATACTAGTTCAGCGATTCCGATTTTAATCCTGATCACCAATTTCGGATTTACGACGTCCAAGACAAGAACGGAGATGACGCTCCGCATTACGCCTCCAACCGTGTTTACCACTGTATGGACTCATCTCAGCGTTGGGCATGAGGAAACTAGTCTACGTACCAGATTTGGCACGCAACATGGGTCTTCGAATAAGGTAGTTTGTGGTTTGTGAGGTGTTCCTTATTGGCGAAAGCGGCGCGGCTACATTCGATTTAGGTGAGTGGTTCAACCACAAAAATGAGCCTGCGTTCTAATACTTTGGATAGGATTGGTACTCACCATACCGGATCGCCGCATGTGCCATCACATACGAATGGCTGGTACCCCAAATGACTGTTCTCGCAAGCGATTGCACGCGATGGTCTTGTGTGACTCTTGGAGCAAATACCACATATGTGCCTAGGGCCACTCTTAGCCACACGGGTCGGTGCCTCTGTCTGCAAGTCAAATAGTGTGGACGAAAGCTGGTCGACTTCTCTTTTCACTGGGCATCCATGAGTCCATTGAGGCTGATCACACCCCATTAGGTTGTCGAGATCAAAGCCGACAGTCAGGTACTCGAAGCCGGTCTGATCTACATCAACTGGTACACTGTTCACCATCGCTTTAGACGCTGGCCAATGGAACGGTAGTTGCTTAGCACCTAATACGACCGCACTCATTGGAGGATTTATGCTAGTGGTGGTGGAAAGCACGGGAGAAATGGTGGTAGTCAATTTGTTTGAATGAGCTGATGGCGGAAATGGATTGTTCCGAATGGGCATACTCGTTGAAGGTCCTTCGACCTTCCATCTCGGGAAATTATACGTCGAGCTGCGTTCGAATGGGTAGACCCCACTATAGTTTGGCGTGATACCCATACTGACATCATTTCTGTGTGCGTCCATCACACCTAGGCTATGGGCATCAAATTGTAGTGATTTCCATGCAGGATTAGAGTGTGAAGCTTGTCGCATCGGCAATTGTTCTAGCTCTGGTATGGACGGCCCTGTCTCGAAAAGTATCAGCGCCGTTTTCGGACCCGGTGGCTTGGCGCTTCCCTGCCTGGCCACATTCGATGACTTACACCAGCTCTGCCGTGAAATTGCTAGTTCATGTATTGTCGCTTCACAGATACGAGAAGGGGCATGAAGGGGATCCATCAGAGACTATGATAGGACTGGAGTGCAGGAAAGATGCGCGTCAGGAGGCATCTGATGTCCATGGGTATTATATAGCTCCTTGTGTACAGGAGGTCTCAAGCAATATAGAAAGTGAAACAGCTGCGAATATCGGCAGTTCGTCCCCCTCAGACTTCTGACACCGGGCAGGATCCGATCGTCAGCTCTTACAGCCAACAGGTGATGGCCGCGAATTAGACTAACGGTTTCAGAATTGGAGAAAGCCATCCCACCAATCGCGTGTGGAGAAAGGCTCTTGAGTTCTCGCCGAATTTGGACATACGAGTAGATCGAACGAAGTGAAGAAGACGGATGTTCTCATTCACCCTCCGTTCTCTCCATTCAGCATCGTCCTCTCCACTCGTCTGGTCCACTCATTCATCCTTTGGCCCATCCTCTCAATTCATTCGTCGTTCTGTTCGGACGGTACTTAGTCATCTCTTGGATAGCTTAACCCTACCTGATAAATAAGCCAATAATAATAATAATAATCAAAGCACTCACAACGGACATTTGCATCTTCGTTCACAATATTCGTATATTTGCATATTCATCCACAGCGGTCGTTTGCATAGCGGTCATTTACGTTGGCATCTCCATTCACCGTGATGGACGTTGGCTTCTTCGTCCATCGCGGGCGTCTGTATTCGATCTTCTATGCCCCGACCAGTAGCTCAATACCGGGTTGACATATCTCCTTTAGGTGAAATAGCGACAGTTGAGGCCACAGTGGATGTGCTCACCAGTTTCAATATTCAACTGTAATGTCAGTCGGCGCATACTAGATATGATGCAAATATTGGAACTTCTTGCTTTGATAAAGACGCCCCGATGGGCGGCCGCCGCTTATTTTGTAGCCTCTCTTGAACCACGCCACCTCCCGGTCGTTCTCGTTTCGATCTGGCTGGGCTGGGATATCACCGCTTATCTGGAGTGTTTCAGCCCTCTCATGACGGGAGTAGGTCATTTTGTTTACTTCGCACTTACAAATTGCACTGATCAACAGTTTCATACTCTGCATTTATTTAACTATTTCACACAAAACATAGAATGTATCGCATTCGATTGAATCAGCTTTCTCGACTTTAATCCTGGTTATTGCTCTCTGGTTTGTGACGGTTGAGACAAGAACGAAGATGACGCTCTGCATTGCGTCTCCAACCGTGTTTACCACTAAATGGACCGGTCTTAGCGACACATCTAGGTAAATCTAATAAACATACCAGATTGGGCACGAAACATGGGTCTTCGAGTAGGGTTGTTTGTGGGTTCGAAGATGTTCTTTATTGGCGAAAGAAGCACGGCTAGATTCGGTTCGGTAAGCGCTTCAGCAAAGCGAATATTTGTTCTGATATTTGGACAGGATCAACACTTACCAGCCTGGGTCGCCGCATGTGCCATCACATACAAATGGCTGGTAACCCAAGTGCCCGTTCTCGCAAGCCATTGCGCGCGATGGTCGTGCGTGACTCTTGAAGCAGATATTACAGATGTGTCTACTGTCACTCTTGACTATGCGGGTCGATAGCCCCTTTTTTGTCACAGGAGAGGAAGGTCCCGGGGTACATGCCTGAGGCAAGTCGAATAATGCGAACGAAAGATGATCATCTTCTCTTTGCATTGGGTGTTGGCGAGCTTTTTGAGACCGATCATATCTCACTGTGCCATCGAGATCGAAAGTTGTCTGTTCTAAATGGATCCCCGCACTGTTCGCCATCGCTTCAGACGTCGACCGGTCGAACGGCATCTGTTTAGCGCTTATACAAATGGCACTGGTCGGAATATTCACACCAGAAGCATTGGAAAGAACGGGAGAAGTGGTGGTCAATCTTCTCGAATGGTCCAACGGCCCAAACGGATTGCTCCCTTGGAGCATAGTTGAAGGCGGTTTTTCGACCGGCCTTCTCGTAGGGGCAGAGGGATGCACCGAGTTGCGCTCGAGAGGGTAGAAACTGTCGTGATTTGGCGCAATACCCACTCTCACGTCTCGTCTATGGACGTCGCCGCTACGCCGGCCTTGAGCATTGGATTGTAACGATGGCCATATAGGCTCGGAGTAATGGACTCGCTGTAGTGGTAACTGTCCTGGCTCTGGTACGTATGACCCTGCGTTGAAAATTGTCAGCGCTGTGTGGTGCGTCGGGCAACCTCCTGCCTAGCCTCATTCGGTGACTTACACCAAATTTGATGGGAAGTAGCTGGTATAGGCATTATAGTTCCACAGGTACGAGAAATATCCTGAAGGGAATCCATTAGACGCTGTGATAAGACTGGGAGGTGCACGTCAAGAGACATCTAGTGGCTGGAGGTGGGGTGATTATATAGCCATCCGTGTACAGGAGCTCTGAAATAATAGAGAAGGTAAAATGCTGCAAATACTGCCGGTTCGTTCCCCTCAGTCTCAGGATGTGCACTTCACAGGCTCGATCTCCGGCTGTAAGTAACAACACAAATGATTAAACAAATAATCCAAAGGGAGTTATCAGACAGATGAAATGAATTGAGAGTGTTATTCCACCAATCGCGTGTGGCACTCTGGAGGTTAATCGGCATCTATGTTTTTGAGCTGCATTTGGATGTAGCCACGGCTCAAAGGTCGGGGGGCGGGGCGGTGGAGTCCCTCATAAAGTGTTCCGCGCATCCAGAAGATACTCATATCTTGGGTGCCTTAAACCACATCTTTGAATAAATGGAAAGCTATTGGACTAATTGTCGCAAACTGTGGGTTGAGTGCGGGGTTTCCCTTGAACGCCACGTTAAAAACTTCGGTTAAGCCATCCTAATGTCGATAGTGGTGTCCTGACGAAAATTTCCAGGTAAGAGCTCACTACGCGACTATCCGTGTGTGTCCTCCCGCGCCCACCGACTGATTTGCGTATATTGGGCACAGGAGGATATCTCATGAGAATGGCATCATCGCTCACGGAGATAGTATAACAAATATTGTCACGAAAATACCTCTATTCTCAGCGGTAATATTACGTGCGCAAGAATATACAACTTAGTTTAATGTTCAATCTTAGACACGGCCTTGATGTACTCCCTCTCTGCATTCGACCAACGAAGCCATCACAATGGAATTCTATGGAGCATTTTACCTCTCTTATGAAAGAAGTGGGTCATTTTTTCCCCGCATCGCACTACTTACGATTGTACAGATCAACATTTTCACGGTCTGCATTCAACTATCACACAAAGCATATAATACACCGCATTCGATTAAATCAGCATTCCCGATTTCAATACCGGTCATTGATTTCTGGGTTTATGACGGTTAAGACAGGAACGAAGATGACGCTCCGCATTGCGTTTCCAACCGTGTTTTCCACTGCAGACTAATCTCAACGACACATCTGAGGGAGATTGATATACTTACCAGATTTGACACGCAACGTGGGTCTTCGAATACGGTGTTTTGTGGTTTTGGAGGTGTTCCTTATTGGCGAAAGAAGCACGACTACGTTCGGTTTGGTAAGTCCATCAGCAAAGTGGATCTTTGTTCTGATATCTAGGTAGAATCGGCACTCACCATGCTGAATCGCCGCATGTCCCATCGCATATGAATGGCTGATAACCCAGATGGTCGTTCTCGCAAGCCACTGCGCGCGATGGTCGTGTGTGGGTCTTAGAGCAGATACCGCATATGTGTCTATTACCACTCTTGG
>WSTQ01000118.1:8939-23922 GCA_019627725.1 Serendipita sp. 401 | reverse complement strand
GCTTCCTTGTCCGTGAGCCCAAGGATCTTTATAGGGTGTACTTTGATGATGCAAGGGAATAATCGAAGGTAGCATATCCCATACGTTTTGATATTGCTGTTCGGCAAATGCCATACCAACAATTGGCGGAAGAACACTGGGAGGAGGTTCGCGAGCAGGATCCCACATCATCTTGGGAGGTGAAGGTGGTCGATATTCTGGAGATTGCGCCCCGTGACGATCATCCTGGGACTCCTGCTGCTGTTGTTGTTGATACCACGGCACGGGCTCAACATGATGAAGCTTGGGTGGTTCGCCTTGCTGGGAAGAAAATGACAGGTACTCTTGCTGGGACTGGGCTTGCTGCGTTTGTTCCTCCGGTGCTGGAGGACGATAAAGGTAATCAGGAAGTCCTTCACGGCCAGGTGGTCGATACTCAGTATGACTTTCGACTGAGCGAGATGAGACCCCGTATTGATCGTGAGCATCACCGGGATGGGCGTCTCCCGGCAAATCAGCCATCGACTCTGATGGAGGTTGTCTAGGTCTCATAAGATCGATTCGACCTTCAAGTGGAAGGCTGGTGTACGTTCCTTCACCAGATGTAGCGGGCGTAGTCTTCAAAACACCGTCGATTGCTAATTTCTTGAGGTCTTCTAGACCGAGCCCTGTCGATGCTGCCTCGAATGCGGCACTCTCCCATGTAGATGGATAATGCTGCATGCGGTACTCTTCTTCAGTCGCTCTGGTAAGCGGTCGATAATGCCTATCATAAACAGCAAACCATCGATCGACTAGCTGGCTATAGCCATAGGAGTTCATTGATTCCACCGAAGGGTGCGGAACTGGTGCCCTCCATGGAATGGACGCCCATGGTTTATTTTGGCCAATGAAATGGATAGCTCTGATGGCCGCTCCGAATCGCTCGTAAGCGGGCGCATAACTACAAAATGATCATCAACAAGAAGAAGAATGCGTTTGGGTATATTACGTACGTGTATGCAGCCGTGGGCGTAGTGTTATAAACGAAACTAAGTCGGTTCCAGTCGCTTCCTCTCCACTCGTTGAGGAGGCCTTGGTCTGCACCGTCCCAACTTCCCTTGCTTTTTGTAAGATCCATTAGTTCATTGAACTTTTGGTCGCCAGGTTGGAGAACCATTAAACCGGAGTTGAATATGTCTGGCCACCCCACATCGGGGCAAGCAGAGAATTCGTATGGAGTAAGGAAGAGATGCGAAATGGGTTGAAGAGGCAGTATGTCGGCATCGAGAAATATTATTTTGGCATAGGTCGTCAATCGAAAAACATGCAACTTTGTCAATACTGTACTGAGATCTGGTCGGCCTGCGGAAGAAGGTCAGCTGAGCCCGGATTGATGGGAACCATGCATTTGAAGGGTGGAGTAGGGAACTGCACAGATATATAGAGAAAACGAGCCTTCGAGAAAGGCCAGAATATTCGACGCTCTGAGGAGGTACAAGGGATTGTCCCACGCCCTACATTGCGTCAAGCAAAATACAAGATGCCTCCACCTCTTTAAATGACATTTGATAGAAAGTATTATCACGTGAACGAGCAAAGTGACCCAATCTTGTTAGCGAGACACACTCACCAAGGAGTTTGAGACCCGAAGGGCTGTTGGCCTCGAGAATTTCGACGCCAACGACCACATCAAATGCTTTTCTGAGAGCCTTGATGGACGTTACACTGACATTCTCGGGAGTAACGAGGCACACTGTCTGAAAGTCGACTTCTGGTGCTGTGGCCGGGGTCGGGTGTAAGTCTTTGAGACTTGCAGCAAGTACAAGAGCTCCAGGAAGATATGAATCGGATGAAAGAAGTGTAACGAATGCGAACGGGCCAGACATGGCACCCGAAAACCGTTTGGGGGAGTGGAAAACGAAGCCGGGAGCCCTCCGAGACGACGAAAAAGAGAATAGTGAGAACTGAAAGATCCTATACTACCCTCCGAATATACGCTCGCTGCTCCGAGCCAACTCGACCAGGCGTGGTCAGAGTTCAAGATTGATGATGGGCTTTCCTGATTGGAACGGCCCTGGGACTTTGGGGCATCACAACCATGACGGGGCTTCCCAAAAATTGCGTAAAACCGTTTGGAAAATGTGTTAGGTCCGTCGCTAAGAGCAAGGCAAGGTTCGCAGCCCTGAATACTTCGTAGGGCCGTCACTGTGATAAGCAGGGGGCCCATTACGGCCAGAATTCGATGTCTCAACGGACCTTTGCCGACTGCAACAGTATTCAAACGCGGAGCTCTTTGGTAGCATTCAAAAGTTACGCTACTCATCGGAGAAGCCAGCATTGACAGCGGCTCGTAGCCAGTGTGACGCGCCCGGGTTTCCGGGAGGTTTATCGAGTTACTTTAAACTTTGGAATTTCTTGGGCATTGGGGGGCTAGATTTGATAAACAGCTCTCCGAGATCTATAAGCGTTTTCGTCCGTCCGTATCACCACCTTGTCTCAACCGGATCGACGCAATGCATTAGGGTTCACCAGATAATTCATGGATTATCGCCCAAGAACTCCCACATGCTTCCCATTTATGCGCGGCTCTTAGCGCTCTCTACCAAACGTTTGACCTTGTACCTTAGACAGCGAGTACAAGTCCAACAGATAGGTATAATAACGATTATATAGCATTATATGGCACAAATAAAATGATTTGGCATTTGCACGTCCAGAAAAACCTCTCCTTCCTCACACAAGATTTGCTTGCAGGGATATAAAGATCCTTTTTAGTCTACCAAATAAACCGAATGGACAAATTTGATTCTATGTCGGGTAATTTGGCGGTCTAAGTTGCGCGAGCCAATGCACAGAAGGATATAATTTGACAAGTAGAACGTAAGGCAATATCAGAGGAGACACTTCGCTCTGTTATAAGATGCTCCAATATGCCACAGGTTATATCCATAGAGGTTTATGCCTTAGTCCGCGAGCACAACCGAAATATAGGCCTTTGACCTTCCTCGTGTATGATACTTGTGTTCTCGATACAGAGACTGATTGATCACACTATATCTAGGAACCTCAAAGGACCAGAATGTTGGAGCCCCTAATCTCCAAATGAGAGGTGCTTGAAGCGGAGTTCGAAAAAAGGGTCTTTACCTTCAACTTTGCGCCCGTCTATGTCTACACCAGAGCCGGTTGACGAGCCAGTCCCCGTGCAAAATGAAGGAAACACCGTACCAGAACCCGAGCCAACCAAACACATCAGGCCTAGAGACAAAGGCCATCTCCTTGCCCCTCAGGATGTCGATCATCCTCGGGACCGCTGGGACATGTACTACGTCTATATGTTTATCAGAAAGTTTACGACTCTCAAGGAGGATATCCCCTCGTTCATAGATGTTACAGAGTAAGTAGACTAGAATTTCGTCCGTCGGTTCCTCCAAAGTTGATCTTCGACCACAATCCTTTGCCACCGTCCTATGGCTGTTTTACAGTCTGGAAAATGCAATATTGGACGACTCCGGGAAGGTCAATATCCTTCTGGAGCAGGTGATACTTCGCTTCATACTCAACTTGCGGCCGAACACTCGAAATACCAGGTGCGTGACATTCAACAAAAGATGCAGGGGATATCAGAATTGAGGCTCACAGCATAAATTAGTTCAGACCAGATTCCTGCTACTTTATCCAGTATCTTGCATGAGTTTCTAAAGGACAAGGATCGCCCACGCGAACGAACAGTCTTTTGGGACTATAATTCCGACTCAAATGTCATGCCCGCCAAAGATCAAGGCGGGGATCTTTGGTCATATTCATGGGATCTAAAGGTCGGCTATACTCGTCTTGTTCGATGGTCTATAACTGCTGATCCCATAAGTAGCTTAAGATCCTTCGACAGCTAGTCGACTGGCAATTAGAGTATTCAGCAAGCATTAGAGATATAATTGATACGGCCTGGCAATTCAAGCCAAAGGCCCACAAGAAGAAATCCGAAACACCAAAGCTAGCTCCAGAGGCTGGTGAGCCGGGAAGCCGTGAAAGTCTCCTGGTTAAACCACTAGGCCAAGATCAGCTGAGGCTGCGGTTCTGGGTCGCAGATGGTATGTATTCCAATCGAACAACCGAAGTTCTGGTCTCAATAGAGGTTAGACTCGCCTCGATTATACACATCGACAAACCCTTGGAAAACCGGTTGTCGGTTTCAATGCGTCGCACAAAATCTCGATCAGTATATCGACTGGATAGAAAAACTCAGGTATATAGCCCCACCAGAAGCAGAGGACGGGAAGCCCTATCGGGACGCGAGGTGTGAGATACACTGGGACTTGATTTATGCGATGGAATTACGTGTTGATACAATTGAACGAGGCTTAGAGGTAGGAGACCTCTTTCTTCGTTCCATCCCTTTCTGAAATCATGCCCAGGAGGAAAAACGTTTAAGGGACGCGTTAGCACGAGAAGCGGAACAAATCGCCGCTGGAAACATTGCGGGCCCTAGTATGATCCAAACGAGATCCAAGGCAAGTCAGGTAGACGAAGAAGACGCTGTGATGCGTGAAGTAGTCAATTTATCAGAAGATGAGCCTCCGCGTGATTCCAGGCGATCTCAGTCATCCGATGAGATGTTACGTACACGAGATACCACCCCTGTAAGTCTTTCTCTGGTTATCTGGCCTGTACGTACTGACAATGGCACTAGGCGGGTAATGCTGAGTTTGACTACGAGGATTCTCCTGAACAAGATGGGCACAATGTCGCTAGTGTATCCGGAGCACTTGACGAAGGCATATCCTTCAAAACGGATATAGATCCTAGTATCTTAAAAAAGCGACCCAAAAAGAGACGACGCCACACCTCTCCTGCGACAGGGAAACCGACAAGAGCCTCTGCACGGAAGAAACAGTTGACAGACGAGATGGAAGGTGTTCAAGCAAATGGTTTTGAGACCCAAGAAAGTGTTGAAGTCGTTGTCGATGCTGCAATGGGTCTGACGACAACGGATTCGGGCATGGAAATGGCACCGCAATCACTTTCGTCTACAGAAGTCATGCATGGGCTTAAGGGTGGTAGGGGCAAAAATACAAAGTTTTGGTATTTTGATGAAGTGGGAGCACCATCAAAGCGGCCTGCAGAAATGGTCGACGACCCGGATGCTGTATTGAAACGTCGGCGGGCAAAAAAACTAGAAGGGCAGTCGACTGCGACTGACAATACTGGTGCAATGTAAGTGAAGAGGAAGACCGACAAGGTTTACATACTGATCTCTGCTTCTAGCGTCGTAAGCCGGCGACCCACTAGTTTGGGTGCCACTGTACCAGATTTCCTTGACAAATATGTATCCTTCGTCCCGCCCCAGTATGAAACATAAATTGACGATTCGATATTGGAGTGGGAACTAGATTTCCTTGACAAATACGTATTCTTCCGCCCCAAGAGTGGGCGAACAAAAAATCGACGGTTCGACACCGTAGTCGGGGCATACATGCTTCACGGATATCGAGCACGAATCTATCTCTCGTCGCGCAAAATAGTCATCCTTTCAAACACGCCCGAGCATGACCTTCATTATCACCAAGGTAGATGGCAATATAACATCTAATTTCACGATTGATACTAGTATTCATCATCTTCGAACATGATTCTTAAATTTTCGATCCCTTCTGAAGTTGAGGCGTTGGATTTCCCCAAAGCAAAAGAAACTATAGCCGTCTTCCGCTTCTGTATCTCCAATACGCGCTTCTCGACACTTTTTGCGATGATATAATGCTTCACAAATACCTCACGTTCTTGGCCCAAGCGATGAACTCTATCAATTGCTTGTCTAAAGAGGTGTCAATGAAAGTTCATCAACTAGGGTTGATATGGACTCACTGCTCGATTGCAGAGTTCCACCAACAATCCATCTGAGGGTAAATGAGAACAAACGGAAGGATAGAATGGGTCTCACCATGAATACATGATTTGCAGTTGTAAGGTTTAGCCCGACACCCCCAGCCCTGAGGGAGATAATAAATAGCTTCTCTCTTTTGCTGGGGATAGCAAACCGCCTCAAGGACTCCGCCCTTTGTTTCTCGCTCATGGACCCGTCTAGTCGTAGCCAGGGAAAGCGATGACGGTCCAGTGCAACCTCAATGAGATCCAGAAAGTCCGTGAATTGGGAGAAAATGACAGCTTTAAAACCAGGATCATCGTCGCGTAGTCTGTCTGCAACACATATCAGGGAGAATAACAAGATAGGAGATAATCACCAACTTAAGTCATTTACGAGAGCATCTAACTTGGTGGATGACTGGAAATTGTTCTTGCGAAAGGTGATGTCCATTGGTGGCTCTAGTTCATCTTCTTTTTCTTCTGTTTCCATCGCCTCCGGTGGCTCCTCCTTAGATGTCTCATCAACATCAATTACGTCAGTAGCTTCTGGTTCGGGCGAAGAGTCATAGACCATAGAACTTTTGTTTTGTCGCTTTGTTCTCAAGACTTCGACAAGGTCTTGGATCTATAAAGTAGTTTAGACGACGCTTGGATAGCTCATTCTTCACTTACATGAACAGGTCCTTGGCGACAAATAGGGCAGTGACCAGTCTCCTTTTTAGTCGCGCATCGTTGTAGGTGGTCGTTCATACAGTCCTTGCACCTAGTCGAGATTAACGAGAAGCATTTGTAGGATGTCCTCAGACCCACGTTGTATGCATGCACTTGGGAATCAGTACGGGAGGCTCCATCGGCTCGAGGCATATTGGACATTCTTGAGTCTTGTCCTGTAGAGCAGCCAGGTTTGACCGCGCGAAGCTACTTTCTCCTGTCCCACTATTACCCCCTTGATTCATATAGAGAGTAACAAGATCTTCCACATCCACTTCACCATCTCTATCTGCGGCATTGGAAAGGTTTCGCCGACCAGCCGAGATAAGTGAAGGGTGTAAAACGGCGCGACGCAGTCTAAAGCAGGCGCTTAGCCTACATGTGACTGGTTTTGAGATCAAAGTACCTCATCAATAGGGCAAAAATCGAGTGCCAGTTCTTTCCTACGGTGCCTTTGGCATCCATGGTTTTGAACGTGCTTCTTGCGTTATGGTAGACTTGGTTATAGATTTGACGTTCCAAGGGGGAGAATTCTAGTGTTTCTACGACGACCTAGAGCATGTTAGTGAGTCATGGTGGGTCTCCTTTGTAACTCACTGTCTTTCCCGGAAGCTTGACTATGGGGTTCCCATATATGTCTTTCATATTTTTCTCTCGACGAAGGAGGGTGCTTTCTAAGATCACCTGAACGATATCGAGAGCCTTTGCATCCCGTGATAAGAAGGGTATAGCTATCACGACAGTCAGATGCGGTACTCGAAGGTAAAAACAGAACTACTAATGAATCTAACAATCTTTCAGCAAGATATCGGCAGATGGAAATGTCAAGGTCACTTACGACCGAAAGAAGGGGTAATCAGACCAAGGCTTGAAATCAAGAAAATGTAAAAGGGATTGTAAATCCTCCAAGCGATTTACAATCGGAGTTCCTAAAAGCAATGAGACACTGGTAATCTCTCCATTAACGTAGTCACCAGTCAGAGCCCACTTCCGTTGTCCTTGTAGAGCGTAAGCCGCCTTTGCGGTCTTGCTGACCCGAGACTTGATATGGTGTGCCTCGTCAATAACTAACCCCTCCTTTAGTCAGGAAACAAAGGTACGCCGCAATAAGAGGAATACCTATACGAAACCAAGTCGCTAAAGGTCACAGTCAACCATGTCAAAGCAATAAATATTAGCACCAACTTTCGAAAAGAGGTGATCGATAAGTGTTCTTCGAGCCTTCATGCCGGGCATGTTCGGATGCGAGGACACCATATGATGTGATTAGGACGTCGATATTATCCAGCCCAGCTTCGAGTGTACTTCTGTTTGTGCCGTGCCACACCATAATCCTAAGCGACCCTTTCTTGCTGGCGCGCCCTAATTCGCTGGCCCATTGAGATAACAAGGATGTAGGTGCAATTACTAATGTTGCTGAAGAGCCGTTACGCCTCTTGGACACGAGTCTGGCATTGAAGGATCGATCTATCACCAATTTCTTGAAAACTGGCTGGGAACTAGCACTACCCCCATTCTCTTCGATTTGCTTCACACTGTGTATTAGCGAGGCAATTTGTATTGTTTTGCCCATTCCCACTATGAAAACTGTCAACAATTGAACGAGAAGGTAAGCACAACTTACTCTCTTAAAATCGTCACCAGTGAGTCGAATGAGCAAAGATAATACTGGATATGTGATACTTACCATCACTGAAAGACATTAGAAACATCAATGCGTAATGAAGTGGCTTACGCAAGAATTCCCCCTTTGCTGTTGGTAGTTGACTGAGGAAACTCTAGCGAAAGTTCCCCAGAGTATGGGTTGAAGTAGAAAGGTCGCTCATCTTCACACAGGTCTATGACGCCTGTATCCAGCGGTTCGACCGGAAAGGCGAATCTGACGAAATGTCATACGGACGGTGTTATACACTTATGATCTTGCGTACTCTTGCCACAAAGGATGCATCGATCTGGAGTTACGGGCATCCTTTTCACCCTCCTCCATAGCTTTCATCCATCTGCGGTAGTTTAGTCCTACGCAGCTAAACTGATCAACACACCCACCTTAAAGCTTGTTTCTGGTATGGGCGTAATTGCATCGCAAACGTGTCCACAGGCTCCATCTCCTGCATACCTATGTCATGCATTTGCGCCCTGTCCATTGTATAATCAGAGTCGCTAAGATCAGCGTAATCACTTACTTCTTATAAATGACGTCCAGTTCGTTCTCGTCCAGGACTTCCTCGTCGTCGCCTTCGACTTCTATTTCCTCCATATCATCACCTTCGCCGACAATTTCCCTTATAACCCGCCTGGTTTTCCCGGCAGTAGCCTGTCTACTCTTGGGATTCAAATCCTTTGAACCCAAAACCTCAGGTTTTATGACTGGCGCAGATATCCTAGGTCGTAATCCTACTTTGTCAAACAACTTCAGGAGGGAGGCTTTCCGCTCTCGTAGCATTTTTTCGGTACCGGTCTCCGTGCCTTCATTGAAGATCTGAACCCTCTCTTCGTCTTCGATGGTCGAGGGTTTCTGAAATGCAATCGGGTTGAGGTACGCACGAATGGAGAGCAGCAATGAATCACCAATCCTGATTCTTTCCGGGGCCTCGATCACGACCCCAGAAAAGACCGCAAGCTGGAGATCTAAACAGATTCCAATGAATTCTGCAGTAGAGACAGGGAGACGACCAAGTTGAGAACCTCGTTCAGAAATGAAGCGTACGATATTGTCTACTTTTTTCGATCCCTTAGGCGGTTTGACTGTTTTAGTGACGAAGCCGGCCAAAGTAGTTTGTTTCCCCTTTTCTTTTTCTTGTGGTTTGGAAGGAAGCTCCTTCGATCCACTCGTATCTATCTTGGAGCTACGGGAAATAAATACGCGTTCACCAGGCTTGATCGCCTTAGTGCCTGACACCAAACTATACGCTCCATCAACCAAAAACTCTCCAATGTAGTGCGCTCCACCCAGAGTCTCCTTTCCTGATCCTTCGGGGTCTTTGTTATCAGACCGAGGTTCTGGTTGTGTTTGTGGGGAGGCAAGTTTACGACGCTTTGTAGGTCTTTCAACTTCAGGAGAGATAGAGTGGCGTTTTATTTCAGGAATTGGGTTTGGAACCTCCAAGATTCCGTCGTCGGAATCGCTCAGAAAGAGAGGCTCGGAGGCGGGAGGCGAGCTTTGGGCCTCTTGCTGGACAGTGAAATACCCAGATTCAAATGTACCAGCGTCTTCATCAAAAAGGGTGTCGATACGAGTCGTATCGTCTAGGTAGTCCATTGGAGTTGGTTGAGGTCAAGTACCGTTTCTTTGTTTGGCTCCTCTCCAGCCATACTATTGCTTCTACCCTTTGCAATGTCCACATCTAAAGATGCAGACAAAAGTCTACAAGAGAAGAGGGACAGGCTTATATCGGAGATCAAACGTTTAGAATCTGAACTTGGGTGAGTCTGCCTTGTGGCAAAAAAGACAAAGTCCATCATTGAAGCGATTCGCAGTGAAGCCGAAGCTCAGAGTATTGTGAACAGACATATTAAGCTCCTTCACAACTACAATGAGTCCAAAGATGCTGCACAGGTGACATGCCCGTTGCTTCTTGCTCCTTCCTGTTGACACAACTGCAACAGGCTCTGATTGGCAAGTTGGCGGTCGCAACGGGGACCACAGTTCGTGAATTACACCAAAAATATGGCCTTTCTTCAGAGGACTAATAGGACTTAGTCGCTGCAAACCAGGGTACGAGTACAGATAATTATAAAATGTTATCGGTTGGTTGTCCTTGTCGAACCAGCGACTAGTAACAAACCAAAGCGTGAACACGGTTGGGCTAATTCTATCGTAGGTCGTGATATTGTCTCGGCTGGCGGAATTCCTCGGAGAAGTAACGTTGATGTACTTGGGGTTTCATCTGGGATCTCCAGGTGTAGGAATAGTGGTAATAAAATCATCTGGAGTCGCAAAATGCCGTGTTCGACAGACTTCTGAGTCTCTGCGACCAGTTTCTGCGACTCCTTCAATGTCATCAGTTGATTGAGCTACGGCGAGATTAAGTCTATTGAACTCCAGTCATTCATACCCCAGCTCACCTGTTCCTTCAATTCGTTAATGTTTTTATCTATGGAAGACTGTATGTCCAACCCTTGAGAGAGTTGCCGTAACAGGAATAGATCCCATAGTCTTTGCGAAGTCAGTTTGAGAGGATACAAATCTTGGCGTTTCATCAACGGTATGTATCCTGTGATCAACGCTCTCAGAGCAGTCTGTAATATTCGTCCTTGATGAAGGTCTGATCGGGAGAGACCCAGTTGTTGTGATGCCGCCGTTAATGAGGTGAGAGCCTCCAGTAGAATTGGGGATGGTCGGATACAAACAGCAGAACTGTTACCTTCTGTATCGTCTGTATGAGGATCACTACCTGGTGACGAAATATGACTGAGAATGCGCCCGATTGTTGCTGTCTCCCATATAGACAAGGTGCGAAGGTGAAGTTCTTTGGCAGATTGCCTGAATTCTGAATATATCGTCAGTACTAACGAACAATAAGAAACCCTGTAACTTGCTAGCAACAGACTCGCCACGAGTCGTGGTATTGCTCTCGAGAGCTAAAGATTTCCCTAGCTCTGCTGCCACTCGCCCAACAAAGATCACAGGACCGATTTTCGATATCTGTGAGGATTCCTGATCGGTCTTAGCGGCCTTTTCCATGGAGGAAATCAACCTTTGGAGTATTTGATCTTCAAGGGGGAGAAGTTGCGTCAAAAATGTGTGTTTTGTCGCATCCTTCGTGCTTGCTATAGCGTCCAGCTCAGAATGAAACTCTTTGAGGCGGGTTTCGACAATGACGAGGATGGATTCAAGCAGTGGGGTACGATTCGTCCGTCGAATCCGTAGAGCAGTATCAAACTTCGAAAACGCGGTGTCGATCGATGATTGAGACTGATTTCCGCGGACAGACGGGGGCCAAGGTAGCCGACTGGATAACAATGCCGTTAAAGGATTGAGGTCTATAATCTGATGAGATATAGGCTCGCATCCGAGAGAAACTTCTTTACCGAGTTGGGTTTCATGCCCGGATTGTGCAATGATGCCTACCGCTTTGGTGAGGGCCTCTTCAAATGAAACATGTAAAGCGACAAAAGCGTCCTTCCAGATGGCAGTTATTCTATTATTGCATGTTTCTCCGATGTATCGAGTCAAAATTTCCTTCTCCTGTGTGGAAAGATGTTGCAAGGAGGGCGATGTCAGGACGGATATTCGAACTTTTTCGACATCAGTAGCACTGTCCAACATATCAATCCAGTACTTGGATCGACTATTGAAGGCATCAAGGCCTTTCTTAAACCAAGTCTCGAGCTTCGAAGAAACGAATGCAGGTGATATTTGAAATGAGGGTCCCGTGGTATCAATAAAGTGAGTATAGGATTTAATCGAAGGAGGGAGGTAGAGATCAAGTAGAGATGCGGATGGTAAGGCGTTCAGAACTTTTCGTGTCGATATGAGGGACTCATCCGCGTCAGATTGTATTTCGACGAGAAGACTTTGTATGGTGGAATGTGAGCTGTTGGAGCTTGTAGAATAGATCGACCGCACAGTGTGTACGGTTTCAGCCAACAGGTCTATCGCCTGACGAAAGATTCGCTTCGCATCGCGGACTCGTTGTGACCGAGTCCTTTTATTCTCCGGATTCTCGGCTTCGCCGTTTTCTTGGATTTCGTTTTTATTCGAACTTGAGAAGAAAGCCTGTATTGATTTGGTTCTTTGGGCCAAGAGTTCTCCGAGAGTATCACTAAGGGAGCGAGAGTCCAACAAAACCAGACTAATGATTGCTTTCATTGTATCCTGGACGAGATTAGTACCGAATTAATGACTATGATAGGGATGTACCTGTACAGTTTGCACCTCTCGGAGGGACTGTGTTGCCTTGTGCGATATTTGCGCTTTAAAGCTATTTATGATATCCCATTGACGTTGAATAAGAGGAAATCGTTCAAGAACATCGATCCCCTGTTGGGCCCAGCCGTCTTCCTCGTCTTCCTCCACCAGTGCTTGATGCACAACTATTGCAATCAAGAATAGCCATGCTGCATCCAAGTATTTACGCGCCTCTAAAAGTTTCCAAAAATGTTCTGGGCAGTCTAGCAGGAGCTTAAGATGCGCTGCCAATGATTGGAGACCCTTGAGCTGTGAATCTATTCTCTTGTCAATTAAGGGCTCATTGGGGAGAGTTCATAACGTACCAGCTTCGGTGCTAGGGCGAGTTTCCGCATGGAGTCTGCGATTTGGATGACCTGCACATGTCTCTTTCATTTCGCGGATAGAATCGAGGACGCCTTGGGACGAGGAAGACATGTCGATGATAGAGCTAGAGGCCTCTAATAAATCCCTGTATCGTTCTCTATCCTTCCAATGATTTGTCAGCTCGTATATCGAGTATTGCAGGATCTTCCCTTACCCAACCATCAATCGTAATTCTTCTTGTTTAGCTTCCGCCTCTGTACTAAAAGGTGAGATGAGACTAGATAACAACTCATCTCTATATCGCGCACCGTAATCTAGTAGCGAGGGCCTTTACTTGGGCGACCGTGAATCGAACGAACAGTTCATCTGGGTCTAGTCTACTTAGGTCCTCATCCGTTTCAGCTATGACCACACCGTCACTTCTAGGGACTCCAAAGAAAGAACCCGTCGTAGGTCTGACTGGAGCACTGGACGCCTTGGGCGAAAGAAGTGCCGCCTGTGTTTGTTTTGAAAACGACGCGGTCATCGGAGTCACCCCCGCATTGCGATGACTGGGAGAAGTGACCAGTCGTACGTCCATCAAACGAATCTGCAAAACTCTGCGATGGAAGAAAGGCCACCAAGGCAAAAGTGGTTCGTGGTGGCAGAGGGCAAGGTTGAACCTGAACCACGACCATGTCGTCGGACCTTCAGTATCGCCCTAGAGGCTCACTGAAGCTAAAGGGCGAAGCTGATGGTGGAAAGAAGAAAAAGTAAGGCGCTCTTCTCGTTTCAGTCATGATATACGATCGCTCAATGAATTTCAAACAGGAGCAAGAAGAAGAACGCATCCAAGTTGGAATTGACTGGAGAGGAACCGGTCAAATCTGAGTCGTTGTTGAAACGGAAAGAAGCAACAGAGGGCCCTTCAGCTGGTGGGACCTCTGATTCGCCATCCGGAACGCCAGGAGGTTCGAATACGCCCATGAAGACGGAGGCTGAACGTCGATTCGAACAAATTCAAAGAAGAAGGGTATGCGCATGTGAACAAATTCAGGAATACATGGCTAACTGGGTCGCTAGTTACTCGACAAGGTTTCGAAAATGGCCAGTAAGACTCACAAAGACCGTGTCCAAGAGTTCAACGCAAAGCTAGAACAAGCCTCTGACCATCATGACATTCCAAAGGTAGGTCACTCAAATTGGTGTTTGACTCGAAAGACATTTGTCCTGATACCATCTACAGGTTGGACCAGGATAACGACACGCATCTTCCACTGTTTTCTCTGTACATTATACTCTTTTTCTAGTGAATGTGATCCTCCTTCCCTCTCAAACTAAATGCATCGAGCTACACAGTAATGGTCCCTATTGCTGTCAACAGCGCTTGTAATAAGGCAACGTCTAAGCTACTTATGAAGACTAGACTGTGAAAGTATCCTTATACGTTGATTGGTGGCAGGGCGTGTGCATCTTGGATGCTTCTTCGTCGACCATTCCGATTCCGAGGATGCCTCGTCACAAAATCACAGCAAAGGAGAGCTCATACGGCCTCTATAATCCCAGTTACGACTCATGACCACACACTCCGAGACTTTTTCGACCAACCTCATAAGCCCTTGTTGAGAGGAACGAATGTTCCTATAGGCTTGTTAGGCTATCCTCAAATCGCCTCTCCAGAGTCATTCGTCCCTGTCACAGCGGCTACTATGGCTCGTGCAAACTATATTGTCAGACGAATCATTCAAGCAGGGAACAACGAAGGCGAAAGGATGCGGATTGTGAAGAACATTGACCGCCTGAGTGACCTGTTGTGTGGTGTGATTGACATGGCCGAACTCATACGACACACACATCCCGAACGGGCCTGGGTGGACGCAGCAAATCAAGCATACGACACCTTGTGCGAGTATATGAACCATCTCAACACCAATGTCGACCTAGCCAGAGTAACTACCTTTCTTTCAACCCAGTTTGTATCATTTACACTTATTATCGTGCGTTCCGTAGGCTCTAGATGATTTTATGGCAAGTCCAAGTTTCAAGAATCTACCAATGGAGGCCAAACAGACCGCTTGGATATTCAAGCACGATTTTGACAAGTCTGGCGTTCACTTGCCCATCCACCAACGTCAGAAATTCGTAGAGCTCTCCTCGAATATCATCTCTCTCGATCGGGACTTCCTGCAGGGTCTAGGCGCGGAGAAGAAACCTATAACGCTCTTCACGAAAGACTGTGAAGGAGTCCCGGAGACC
>WSTQ01000116.1:4273-18036 GCA_019627725.1 Serendipita sp. 401 | reverse complement strand
AAAATGGCTATCGGATGACTCAGGTGTCCTGGTTGGGTCCATTCATCAGCTCAGCTCTGTTGCCACTCGAAACTTATAGATGTGCGTAGCTTATACCTCTTCCTTTCGACGAATTCCTACTGGGCATATCGGATCTTACGGGAGAACTCATGAGATTCGCTATCACGTCTATAGCGCGAGGTAGTGGAAGGGCAAAGGCAGAAGATGTTTGCTCTTTCGTGCGGAAATGCAAAGCAGGTAGGTGACTCTGGCCCTCTTCTAGCCCTTCTTATTGTAGTTTCAGTCAATACTTACCACTATTCTGTTACAGACTTTGAACGTTTCACGCCTTACGTTCGCGAATTGTCCAAAAAACAACAAACTACCAAACAGTCTATGCAGAAAATCGAAGAAGGTGACCCTAAATAACCCGAAAGCATGCGATTACTTATTAATATGGGCTGGATAGCCAACTATGCTGTCAAGCTTCGCCTGGCCGAGTTCCAAAGCAGCCCTGATCTCCTCGATGATATTGCTAAACGTAGCATCACACTACCACAACGTCGTCCAATGGATGAAAACAACAATGGGGATATTGAAACGGATTGACCGCATCGGGATACTCGCCCCACGGAGCTACAGAACGTTCTACTCAAATCAATTTCTCCCAAAATTCCGACATAGACTCAACTTCTAAAACACCTCGTATAGATGCCAATCACCCGCGAAGTCTTTGGCCTCAGCACACCGACTTCGAACGCAATTGCCGCTTTCTCTCAATACCATCACTCAGATATATGGGTAGTATGTACCGACAATCTCCGATAACGTACCGTGGACGTACGATTCGGTTCCAATCACGCCAGAGGGCAACGAAGAGGTGGTGCAATACTTGGCGAGGGTTGATGGATATCATATATACACAACTCTGCCTCAATTATTTGTGTTCATATGCAAACCAACCAATATATCGTAATCAAGGTGAAAATGATCGACATCCGACTACTCAGGTCCTCAAATAAAGATACTAATCGAGTACAGACCAGACCAAGCGAAGATACGGTGTCCTTAAGTTACCGATAATCCCTAGATGAACTGTAAATCACTGTAGAGTTGTCTGAACACGTAGCTTACCCGGAGCGGTGTTTCAAATCCAATAGCGTCGCATGGACATGCTGCATACTCGGTCTATCTTGAGGTTCTGCCCACATATGTGTCATTAGTTCCCATAAGGAATCTGACATCCATGTCGAGCATCCGCCTTGATTGCTAGGGCGATTAGGTCGAACGTTCCTAACTATCACATCGTGAATGACCCTATGGAGACTAAGTAATACGATCTAGAGGTCTCCGATCAACATACAAGGCATCCTGAGAGGGCGGTACTTGGTCAGTATGGAGTAGCACACACAGCAAGTTTACCTACACGTTTCCGATTGGAAAACGGCTTCTCGAGGGTCAAGCATTCCAGAATTGCCATTCCGAATGAGTATATATCAGTGGTCTTCCTCGGGCTCGAGATGTCACCACTGATAAGTTCCGGGGCCAAGTAGCGAGAATTACTATGCTCAGCGGTAAGCGTGATCTGGGCTACTGAAACTCAGACACCTCGCCCTGTCCCACTGCAATAACGTGTATTCCTACCTGTCGTCTCCGTGACCTCTTCTACCACTTTGGAAAGCCCAAAGTGACAAACGAGTGGTTTCATTCCTGACGAGATGAGAATGTTCGCCTGACAACCATCCGGCTATTAGTCGACGCGCGGGTCACATCAGGCTACTACTAACGCAGCGAACATTTCCATGGACAATTCCTTGACTGTGAAGGTACGCAAACGCAGACGCGGCACCTTCTAGCTAGACCACGAGTAAGTCAGGTGTAGATACCTTATACATCGATACTACATACTAGATTTAGACGATCTGCCGTTGTATTTGCGCGACAAAAGGTTAGAATATCTCCATTCTGCTGCCAAGGGGAAACCTTTGGGTCGATATAATTAGCTATAAGCATTTGGGCCACCACTGAATACGGACCATGAATAATTGCTTCCCAATGGCCCTTCCAGGTAGTGAGGTTAAGCCATAGAGCGCAAGGCTGCGGGAAACAGTCAAAGATGTACTTCAGAGAAGGACTGGACTTCACATGTTATCATGCCGCAGGCGAGACCATATATTGACCTCTTGCTCAAAAGCCTGCATGCCTTGTAAGATTACCGATCCTCGTGATGCCGAAAGGCAATTACCTTGAGTGCTGCGGGGGTAGCTTGGATGTGTCGGAGACCTTTGACAGCAACCTTTTCCCCGTGCCAGGTTCCAAGGAAGATATCAGAATAGGTGCCTAAAGCATACACGTGAGCCCAATGAAACTATGCACACTTGAACCCACCGCCAGTGATTGGCACCGTTGAAGTCAGCATCACCTCATTGCGAAGATCTTTGACCGGCGGTAGCACATTTGTCTCGTGAACGATCTTGACAAGGCCTTCACCAATTTCTGTCGCTTCAGATTTGCTTAATGGAGCCGATTCGTCTTGCCAGGTCTAGCAGCAGGTTCAATCACAATGGAAAAGCGCCATTGATGGTACGTACCCGTTGTAATCCAGACATAATATTTTCAACACCACTAACATCACCTGAGTAGGCCAGTTGTTTGACTTCTCCCATCTGGTTTTTTATGATGTCGAGTAGCATATTTTTGGTCTCTTCCCTCTCTTGACGAATTAAAGCCTAATAAAACGGTATCGATCTCTACATAAGCGGCATTGGGCGCGAAGAACTCACCTGGGTATCGGCTTGAGATTGGTAGGTCATCGCAGTCGCCTGGATCTAAGGGGCACATTCCATAAACTATATAGACATTTACGAGTCTCGACGTACCATAAATCGCTGGGTGATGACATTCATCTCTTCATTAAGTTGCTCGATCCCCTGTCCAATTTCGTCTCGTCGCAAGTATCTCTGGAGCTTGTTGATGGTAGTCCATTCCACAAACTTCCTTCGAATCTTCTCGAGTAGCCTATTGGCTCATTCAACGATTCTCTCAACATGGCAAACGTCGGCATACTTACATTTCGGATTCGTCAACGGCAGCTTGGAGGTCACTCCCCACGAGATAATGCTGGGATTGAAATGTCAAGATAAGATCTCTGCATCTGTTCGCTAAATGTTTGCATTTTGTCTACGTATACAATTTAGCCATTTTCGTGGCCTCATCTCTGAGGATATGCTCGCCTTTTGCACAGAGATCTTGTTGGCCTCTTCGGCAATAGCGTTTACATTTCCAGTGAGCTCGGAAAGACCAGGGAGTGCCTCTGTGGCTCCTAGGTTTTGCAGAAGTCGAGTAGTCCTAGTGGTCATAGGGTGGCATGCCCAGTTATCGTTTGTAAACCTTTATAAGATGTATCCCAGTCACTGCTGAGATGGTTTTCTCCGAAATATTGAGGAAAGCCTGTCGTTGTGGTAGGCCGTTGGTGAGGAGTTGTGACGGTCGGGTTCAACGACGGCAATGGGTGCATCGTATGCTATAAATCTGCGAATGAAAACATTTGGGCACTCTATTTCCAACGAAATGGATGTATCATAAAATGGGAAGCGCTATTAGCCCTTCCTGTCAACCAAATCCCGTCCACTTTGGATCCAACCGCATCTGGCGATTCACCTCATCCAGCCTGTTGACGCCTTAGGGGGCGTTCAAATCACGATTGATATGGCTGCTCAAGTCGAGATTTTACAGTCTTCAACCTCGGGGGACGCTTCGAATGCCCAAGGCGCGTCCACTGGCGACGCCGCCGAGGGTCTGCTCGATAAAGCACATCCACAACAAGATTTAGCCTGGGAGATAGTCAAGGAAGAATGTCACGACAGTGAGCATTCGATGGTTTGACTGCCTATGTTCGCTGACTCCTCCCCAGTTCTTGAACAGGTCCCACTCACGATCCAACGCAATTTTTCGCTCATGAAAGAGCTTGATGAACAAGTATCTGGTAACGTTGGACTTCCCCCCCTGCGAGCCGATCTGGCTGATGCATCGCTCAGCTCATCTACGGGAGATTCCTTCTGTGCTTAAACAATACTATCAGTTACGAGTCAAGATGGAGGAGGATGTAGCGGTATCTCGAGCAGACGCTGGGGAAAAGCCAGCTGAGGTAATCCGACCAGCCAAACGAGCAGCCTCACGCGCATCTTTTTCTTCAGCTTCGCTCACCCCAATAACCGACTCTCCTTCTGTGCGATCTCTGTCACTCCCGAATGTTCGTCAAGGAAGTGGTGAATCAGATGTTATGGAGGACGACGATGTTGAAGAACAAGACACATCCTTCGAGACGGAAAGATCCCTCCCTCCCCCACCGACAAGTACACAGCTGATCACCCGAGTTGCAACACTAGCTACCAATGCCGTTCGTGGCTCAGTGGAAAAAGTAAACCTCTCAAAGGCGGCACACGCTGTAGTAAGTGCAACCAAAACCGGTGGCGGAGGTTCGCTAATGTAATATTTTCGAAGATTGATAGGCATATTCGAGCTCTTGATATTGCAATTGCTGATCAGGAAAGCACCATCGAGGTCGGAAAGAGACCGGGAACCTTGCCAGGAGCTGCCGCACAAGCAAATGAGACATCCCCTACCCACGTCCAGTCACCCTCGTTTGAGAGTAATGGGCTTTTGGCACTTGCTGAAGTCGCTAGTGTGTTCCATGCGGCCGAAAAGACGCTGGAATCTCTCCAGCCACAAGTATCGGAAATCTCCTCATCCGTGGCTACCCGAAGAGAGAAGAGGCGGAGCTCTCCAGTGAGAAAGGACCAAGCCACGACCACCACGACCAACAAGACGAAGGACAAGCCAAAGGAGACAAAACCAGAGGAAACAAAGCCTAAACCGAAGCCTAAACAACAAACTAAGAAAGAAAGGCGCACTAGCAAGAAATCGAATGCTGCAATCCCCGCTGAGGTGCAGGAAGAGGAGGAGGTGATTGATCCCAACGAACCAACTTGGTGTTACTGTGAACGTGTCTCGTTTGGCAACGTAAGTAACCGTTTTTGTTTGTGTGAGTTTTTGGTGCTGATCACGAGCTCAGATGATTGGATGTGATGGTCCTAACTGCAAGCGAGAATGGGTATGTGTTCAAGTACAGAAGAGGGGACTTGTGACTGACAATTACGCGTTTAGTTCCACTGGGAGTGTGTGGGCATCACCCGAGAACCTCCTGTAAACTCAAAGTGGTTTTGTCGAGATTGTGAGGCACAAGAGCCCGCAAAGAAGAAGAGAAAGCGATGAACGCGATCCGTCGAACATCCATGTACCAATATGTGCCAGGACATCTCCCTATCCAAACCCCTTACGCATGTATCTGACGTTCAGCAAAGTCTCCATTCAACACCTGTCAGTCACTTCTGGTATATGTTATACCGCTCAGACCCGGCTCCCTACAATGCTGCTAATTGCTTCCCAACTTTGTTTAACGATTATTAGTCCATTGTGTATACAGGAAGAAGTTTAAATACATGAATGCCTGCTACAATTTCGAAAGTGCGAGTTCTTTGACTCTAGTGCCAAGTGGGTCTTAACGGCTTTCCTCTGAGTGACCAGCAGACGAAACAGGACATCACACCCCACTTTGAGAATGGAGACGAGACGGACAGTCCGGGATATTTGCTCTCTTAACCCCGACCACAGTCATGGCGGAAACCGATGCCTTGCTTGCGTTGCGAAATTCGATCGGAGCTAAGCATGCGATTACATTTCTAAACGATTCAAACCAGCCAACGTCTTCATTGGCTGAAGCAAACGCGTTAGTCCTCCCGCAAACGGATGGAGGGCCAGCTATAACACTTCCTAAGTCAACACCGACACGATTAAGGAAACCAGGTCATACGGAGACCGATCCTCTAACACACCCCATGGACTTCTATACACTCGACGCCGTCTTTCTCGCATGGAGCCTGCGGGGGGCAGCTACAGCCGAATATATGAAAACCGTTCGAGAGTCCGGAATCATTTTGACGAACATGGTTGCAATTACCGAGAAGCAAAGCGTAGTAGAATGGCTAGAAGGACGCATTGATTCACATCCCAATATTGTCTCGCACGGTGAGTCTTTGGAACTCAAACTAAATCATAGAATCTGAAAATTTGTATTGAACTCTTATAGGAGCGCCTTCTGCGGTCACTTCTTCCCCTCAAAAAAAGCGCTACGTGCCGGACACAAACGATGTAGATGCCGTCAAGCGAATAAAGCAGAAGGAAGTTGAGTTAAGGGATAGAAATACCGTACTTCGAGGCTCAAAGCAGAGTGTCAGACCATTTATTGGAATCATCGAACCTGTCTGAAATCCTGCCCTCCAGAATTTCTCCTCGGTGCGCAATTTGATCAGTGAGCGGATGAAAAAACTCCGCGAAATTCAGGCTGCGAATGCTGCCGCCTCTTCGGCAAGCGCACCAGTAGCGGCACGTCCAGGTATGATAGTTTTCCTTGTCAATACTGAAGATCTCATTCGCCCCAGAGTCGAGATCTCCTTCGAAGAAGTCTCGTGAGTTGTTATCTCCTAGCATCCCTCTTTGTCTCATTCTCTCCCACAGGACCAGTACATCCTATAATTATGATCTCCTCATCACCGACTGCTCTCATCACCATGTGGAACGTGCGACAATTCTTACAAGAATCGGAATTTGTAGATCCTGTGACCGCCAAGACGCGAGCTGCGGAAGAAAATACAACCAGAGAGGACGTGGTCGTAATTTACCGCAAACGGACGCATATCGAGCCCGGTGGAAGAGAGACAGAGACCCTCGTGAAATATTTCGTGGTAGATGATATTGAAGCACTCAGCAAGTTTGGTGCTGATGCATGGTGAGATCTGGACCAGTTTTAGGATGGTATCGTTTAAATTTGGACTACAGGGACCGTGTCATCTGCGTGTTGACTACTGGTCAAGCATGGCAATTCAGAGCCTATAAATGGAGCGAACCCCGTGAACTCTTCCACCGGGGTAAGACGTACCGTACCCACAAGGGATTTTAATGACACCTTCGCAGTCAAAGGCTTCTATGTGTCCTGGGCTAATGATGCACCGAACCCTAAGGTGAAGGACTGGAATGTAACTGAGCTGAAGGTTCGAGTGCACTAGCAGCAAAATAGCGGTACTAAAGTCTTTGAATAGATTGATCCCAATAAACGCCATCTAGACAAGTCAACCGTGGCACAGTTCTGGAAGACATTGGATTCATGGATTGGAACTACCAAACCAAATCTTCTCACATAGAACTTCGTAGTGTTTCTGAACAAAAGATATAGTAGGTAGCTAATACATTACTTTACAGAACCTACGACCACTAAAGATGTATGATATGACATGCTCCATGATAGGGTCGTTAGGAGTCTGTCGGTCTGTTCATCTCAACAATGTCTCCCAATTGGCTATTCCGCCGGTTTGCCTGCTCTAGTTGACGTTGTAGCTTAGCGACGTTGGATTCCAGCTCGTTTATACGTTCCTTTCCACCCTGACGCTCGCGTTTTACTCGCTCTTCTGCTGCCTTCAAACGTGCCTCATACTCGCGGACACGGGCTTCCCATTTGGTATCTGTGGATGCCGTTTTCTCGTTCATGGAGTTGATTCGTTCTTCTGTCGTTGCCAGTTGATTTTGGGCATTCGTCAAGCGTCTTTCAGCATTCACAGCTCGCGCGGTGAGCGCTCGAACCTCAGAGTTATCCGTGCTCGGTTGTCGACGCAAGGAAGATATTTGAGCCGCGAGCTCTGTGTTTGTATTCTGAGGGACTGTTAGCAAATAAATCAGATAATATCCTATGGATGCAACGAGCCTTTGCCGCCTCTAGTTCCCCTTCCTTAGCGTTATATTTCCGTCTCCACGTGTGTTTTACTTCAGCTAGACTCTTAACACTTGACTCGAATCTATCTAGCTGCTTCCAGCGGAAGTCCAGTTGCTTTTTCACGTCCCTAATGAAAATATGATTAGATGTACACATGCCTCCAAGGAAATGACGCACGCGAGTCGGTCCATAAATTTGGTTTCTGACTCCTTGCATCGCTTCTCGAAATCTCCCTGAATGTTCGTGACTGCTTTTAATCGGGAGATCAAATTGTCATGAAAGACAGCAAAATTGGTGAAGGGCTTCGTCTCCGCTTTCTAGTTATAGATGACTTAGTGATGGAATTTCACAATTCATAGAGCTCACCGCAGTCTTGTCAACGCCCAAAATGCGATCGAGATACTGATACACTGTGAGCAACAGTGTGTTTCGTTCAGTAAGTTGATCCCGATATTGGTGTTCGAGTGAGACTTGACTTCGTTGGTCCTTGTTGAGTCTTGTCTCAAGGTCGGATACTTTCGCACGAAGAGTGGAAACCTCTGTTTCCGCGACTTTGAGGTTCGCTTGCACTGTGTCCAGTTTTTCGGACAGATTCAGCCTTGCTTGGGTCTGGGCTGCTAGCTGAGCTGCAAGGTCCCGGTTCTCGACATGCAATTTATCCAGTGCTGCCTCTCTATCTCGAGCCTTGGTATCCCGTTCCTCGAGATCTTTCTTGAGACGAGTAATTTCTTCCTCACCACGAGCAATGTCTCGTCGAAGTCGCTCCAGCTCGAGACTGAGGGCAAATCGATCGGACGATGCGCTTTCTCCCAGCCGTCTAGACTCGGCATCTTTCTTAGATAGAACTGATTGGATTTCTCCGATATCAGATTCTCGTTGGGCAAGAAGTTCCTTGGCGAGGTCAAGGTCATGACGAACGGTGGTAAGAGCGGCCTCTGTCTCGTCCAGTGTGCGTCGTTCCCGCCTAGCGCTCTCCTCCCATTCGCGTCGAGCGTCTCTGAACTGTGCCTCTACCTCTTCAAACTTCGAGATCAGGGTTTCGCGCTCTATTTCGCTGTCCTCTCGTGCCTCTCTTTCAGCATTTAGCTCCTCAGCCAGATCTTCAGCGTGTTGCGCTAATTCCTCCTCTCGTTGCCTATGCTGGACAATCTGCTCTCTGCACGTTTCATAAAGTTCAGTGGCTTCTTGTTGCTGCTCCTTCGCTGTGGCCAGTTTCTAGGGAAGCTACGCGTAAGAGAACAAACAGCTGATAGACAGAAAATCACACCTCTTTGAGAGCAGCAAGTACCATTTCAGCACGTTCACGTTCGATGTCGGCCTCGTCTAGACGTATTCGGACCTCGTCTCTCTCTTGTTCCAGATTTTCCTCCAGTTTCCATAACTTTTCGGAGAGCTCTGTGATTTGTTGATTGGCATCAATGATCTCTTCTTCACGAGCTTCTGCTTGGGACTCAAGATGTGCCAGCGCCGCTTCGAACTTGGTGTGCAATTCCGATGTATTAGCTTCGAGGTCGGCAACCTGCTCGCGAAGTCGGGTTTCCTCCTTCTCCTTCTCGGCCATCAGGTCTCGCATGTCGTCTACCTGTTGTCTTGCCTCGGCGACTTCACCACGCCAGTTCGCTTCTATGTCTCGAACGATTGATTCATGTTCCTCGATAATCTCCTCAATTTCCTGAGACTTCGCACTAATTTCCTCTTCCTTTTGCTGCAGTTCAATATTTGTGGCGGCTAATCTATCGCGTAGAGCATTGATAGAATCTTCCAGGTCCTGTCGCTCTTCCGCATCTTCGATCATGTTGGCGCGAGATTGAGATCTCTCGAGGGCATTGACCTGCTGACGACGCTGAAGATCCTCGATATGGAGTGTCAGAGCTTCAATTTGATCGGCAAGTTCCTCCTTTTCTTCCTCTCTGATATTCAACTCGGTGGCGACTTGCTCCAGTTTATCCTGAAGTAGTGCGTTATCTTCTTCAAGAAGTCGAAGGGCTTCTTCCAGCTTGGCTCTTCGACTCTCTCCACTTTCCGATATGGATGAGCCATTAGGGTTCTGGCCCTGTCCCTCACGGAGCCTTTCGATCTCGTCTAGGTTTTCTTCAATAAGCGCCTTCGCACCTTCCAGCTCGTCTTCCAACTGCACTAAACGTTGCTCTAGTTCTTCATTACGGCCACGTGCCTCTGATAGAGCCACATCGTCCCTTCCAGAACCCATTTTCCGTCGACGTAGCTCTCGGAGCTCCCTCGTTAGATTTTCCACCTCCGCTTGTAGTTCATCTTCCCTTGCACCGTTATCATTATTCTTGACCCGAGCAAGCTCCTGTTCCATCTGCAGAAGGAGCTTCTTATACTTCTTTAATTCGACCCCTCGGGACTGCACTTCAATCTTGAGGTTGATGTTCTGCTTAAGTGCAGCTTCGATATGATCGGGTGCAAGTTGTGCTAGACGTTCCTCAAGAAAGTGAACCTTGAGTTTTAATGAGAAATTCTCTTTCTTCAATTGATCTATGACCTATCATAGACACACGAATATACCACGGACCCCAGTAGTAATAAAATCAGATCTAATAGATGGATAAATATGAGAATCTAACCTTCTCTTGCTCCCGAAGGGTCATGTTTACCCCTGCCTTGGCTTGTCCAGCAGCCCCTTGCTTATTGCGGCCCAGCCGGGGTAAGGCGAGGCTATCACTTTCCCATTTACGATCACCAGTAGCAATTGCCTCCTCGTCATCCTCCATACTGTCGTCAAAAAAGCCGTTCTTTCCGTTTGAAGCTTTTGGTGTTCGCATCTCTTCCTCAGTACCGCGCCGCGTTAAACCTTTCTTTGGGGTTGAATCAAGCCTGTTTGGCGCTGTGGATGTCGAGTTTGTCATTGTGGATGAGCCAGTGAGTGAGAGAGGAGGCGGTTGCTTGCTCAATGCTCGTGGCGGGCTTTTAAACGATTCCTCGAGCGAACCCAGAGAAATCTCCGGCATTGTGCTGCTGGATTCTTGAGAATCCTCAGCGATGTCATTGAACTTTAGACGGTAGGCCATCGCTAGTAGGTTCCAACATGCGACCTGCCGAATCCGGTTACGCACTCAACTCCGACCTGAATGTCCTCCTCGAGTGGCACTCGCCGTTTGCTTGACCCTCGCCTACGAATATTAATCGAAAATAATGTGAAAAACAATCACAGATCATTCATTGTTCTCGTTGGTGACCGCGGTAGAGACAGGGTGAGCTTTTAGTTATCAACTTCCATTGGACATTGCTAAAAAGACACTCATTTCCAGATTCCTGGCCTCTACTACCTTCTATCTCATGCAAGAGACAAATTAAACTCAAAGAGGAGCGTACTTTGGTGTTATAAAAAGGACCTTGGATTCAGCAGGCAAGTATCTACTTCAGCACAGTCTCTCGCTCTCTCTGAGGCTCGTGTCAAGCGTTCTTTTACAAGCACTGCATCGCTGAATAGTCCTCAGCCATAGGAAGAAACGCGAGCAGAAAGCGAAACTAAATCAAAAGCTTGGGAAGCCGAATGACGATGAATTCGACCTTTTTATAAACTCTGCAGACATAAGATATACGTATGTCGTACATTTATTTCGGTTGGTGCTGCCAGTTAACGGTACTTACAGCTACTACAAGGAATCGCATAAAATCCTCGGTCAGACCTTTGAGATGTGCATTTTACAAGATTTCGAAGCTATCACTCCAAATTTACTTGCGCAAACCATTGAGACTGTTGAGGGCGGCGGCCTCATTATCCTCATGTTAAAAACTATGACCTCGTTGAAGCAGTTATATACAATGACGATGGTAAGACACCTCGGTACACTCGACGGCGTATACTTACCGATAATCAGGACGTCCATTCTCGGTATCGATCATCGACTGGCGGTTCTGTTGTGGCGCGCTTTAACGAGAGGTTCATTCTCTCCCTAGCGTCGTGTGACGATTGTCTTGTTCTGGACGATGAACTCAATGTCCTGCCCATCTCCAAAGGCAAAGATATAATGCCAATGGACGACGACGATGTCGAAAGGGCCGATCGAAAAAAGGCCCGGAAGGAGCTCGAAGAGTTGAAGGAAAGGGCCACCGATGATACGCTAACCAATGAACTTGTTAAACTTACTCGGACTGTGGACCAGGTAATTGTTGTCTGTCTCCGCCTATCCAATCTGACGCTGTGGAGAGGCAGAGGCACTATTGACTTTTATCTCTGCATTGCAAGAAAAGACACTCTCCTCCACAGTATCTCTTACCGCAGCTCGTGGTAGAGGAAAGTCCGCCGCTCTTGGCCTTGCTGTATCATCAGCTATCGTCCATGGATACTCCAATATCTTTATCACATCCCCATCACCAGAAAACTTGAAGACATTCTGGGCTTTTGTTGGTGACGGTCTCAAGGTACTAGGATATGTTATAAATGTCGATTATGACGCTATGGAGAGCGTCAGTCCTGATGTTAGCAAAGGGGTCATTGTACGGGTGAATGTGTGGAAAACTCACAGGCAAACAATACAGGTACAATTTACTGTCCATCTCGTAACTTTCATCTGACAGAGACCAGTGGATACAACCCCAAGACGCGCACGTTCTAGGCCAAGCGGAACTAGTCATCATTGATGAGGCGGCAGCAATTCCTCTCCCTCTTGTCAAGAATCTTATGGGCCCATATCTTGTATTTATGGCCTCCACCATCAATGGTTACGAGGGGACAGGTCGTTCACTGTCCTTAAAGCTACTCCAACAACTCCGAGAAAGCACAAGACCGTCGCTCACCAAGACTCCTGCTGTAGATGAATCAGCGGCGCTCACATCGTTATCTGGGACGCATAACACTAAAGCACCTGGGCCCACACTGGCCAACGTGGCTATCAAGTCACGTTCTTTGAAAGAGATCCAGCTTCATGTCCCAATACGGTACAGCACCGGGGATAAAGTGGAAAAATGGCTTAATAGTCTGCTATGCCTGGATGCCTCGACTCTTCCGCGATCGACGATATTCTCGGGTTCGCCCAAGGAATGTCAGCTCTTCTCTGTCAGCAGGGACACACTATTTTCCTTTCACCCAGCGTCAGAGTTGTTTTTACAACGGATGATTGCTCTCTATGTAGCATCGCACTACAAAAATCAACCGAACGACCTGCAGTTGATGAGCGATGCACCCCAGCACCGACTTTTTGTTTTGCTACCCCCGATTGCAGACGATGAAACGGTATTACCCGACCCAATTGCGGTGATTCAAGTAGTTATGGAGGGACAGATTTCGAAAGAGGCGATCTTGGATAGTATCAGTCGTGGTCTCCGGGCAGGAGGGGACATGATTCCGTGGTTAGTCTCGCAACAAGTTAGTGCCGTTTTCAATTATTGGATCATATCTTTATTGATTCGTATACCTCAGTTCCAAGAGAACAAGTTCGCACAACTCTCTGGTGCACGAGTAGTACGGATCGCCGTCCACCCTGAATATACAAGAGTGGGCTTTCTTATACCTTTGCATTACTCAAATGCTGATTCAGTTCGCAGATGGGATTTGGTTCACGTGCCCTAGAGGCGCTGAACGCATTCTACAGCGGCGAATACATGAATCTAGATGAGGCACCGAAAAAATCCTCTTCTGTATCTTTCGAAAAAGCGGCAAAGGTCGGCAAGGATGCCAACTTACAGGACGAGACCATTGGAATCCGTGATGCCATGACCATGCCCCCTCTCTTACAACGGTTGACTGAAATACATCCACCAAATCTAGATTATTTAGGAGTCGCGTATGGTCTTACTGCACCCTTGCTCAAATTCTGGAAACGCGCGGGGTATATACCGCTCTATATCAGACAAACACCCAGCGATCTAACTGGAGAATTTACGTGTGTCATGGTTCGTGGTGTTGGATATGGAGAAGGCCCAGGAAAGTCGCCAAATATCGACTGGCTGACAGAGTTTGCCAAAGGTAATTTGACATCCGGCTCTCTCTCTT